>JAANDG010000474.1:0-85000 GCA_036852015.1 Pelodera strongyloides
AAACACCGAGGCAGCTCAGTTTTAGCCGAATCTATCTTGCCACAGGGTTTTGTCCAAGAAAACACCGAGGCAGCTCAGTTTTAGGCCGAAATCTATCTTGCCACAGGGTTTTTGTCCGAGAAAACACCGAGGCAGCTCAGTTTTAGGCCGAAATCTTATCTTGCCACAGGTTTTTTTCGAGGAAACCCCGAGGCAGCTCAGTTTTAGGCCGAAACTATCTTGCCACAGGGTTTTGTCCGAGAAAACACCGAGGCAGTCAGTTTTAGGCCGAAATCTATCTTGCCACAGGGTTTTGGTCCGAGAAAACACCGAGGCAGCTCAGTTTTAGCCGAAATTTATCTTGCCACAGGTTTTGTCCAGGAAAACACCGAGGCAGCTCAGTTTTAGGCCGAAATCTATCTTGCCACAGGGTTTTGTTCCGAGAAAACACCGAGGCAGCTCAGTTTTAGGCCGAAATTTATCTTGCCACAGGGTTTTGTCCGAAAACACCGAGGCAGCTCAGTTTTAAGGCCGAAATTTATCTTGCCACAGGGTTTTTGTCGAGAAAACACCGAGGCAGCTCAGTTTTAGGCCGAAATTTATCTTGCCACAGGGTTTTGTCCGAGAAAACACCGAGGCAGCTCAGTTTTAGGCCGAAATTATCTTGCCACAGGTTTTTTTGTCCGAGAAAACACCGAGGCAGCTCAGTTTAGGCCGAAATTTATCTTGCCACAGGGTTTTTGGTCCAAGAAACACCGAGGCAGAATCAGTTTTAGGCCGAAATTTATTGCCACAGGGTTTTTTCCGAGAAACACCGAGGCAGCTCAGTTTTAGGCCGAAATTTATCTTGCCACAGGGTTTTGTCGAGAAACACCGAGGCATCTCAGTTTTTAGGCCGAAATTTATCTTGCCACAGGGTTTTGTTCCAAGAAAACACCGAGGCAGCTCAGTTTTAGGCCGAAATCTATCTTGCCACAGGGTTTTGTCCGAGAAAACACCGAGGCAGCTCAGTTTTAGGCCGAAATTTATCTTGCCACAGGGTTTTGTCCGAAAAACACCGAGGCAGCTCAGTTTTAGGCCGAAATCTATCTTGCCACAGGTTTTGTCCGAGAAAACCCGAGGCAGCTCAGTTTTTAGGCCGAAATTTATCTTGCCACAGGGTTTTGTCCAAGAAAACACCGAGGCAGCTCAGTTTAGGCCGAAATCTATCTTGCCACAGGGTTTTGTCCGAGAAAACCCGAGGCAGCTCAGTTTTAGGCCGAAATTTATCTTGCCACAGGGTTTTGTCCAAGAAAACACCGAGGCAGCTCAGTTTTTTAGGCCGAAATTTATCTTGCCACAGGGTTTTGTCCACAGGGTTTTGGTTTAGAAAAACACCGAGGCAGCTCAGTTTTAGGCCGAAATTTATCTTGCCACAGGGGTTTTGGTTTTGTCCAAGAAAACACCGAGGGCAGCTCAGTTTTAGGCCGAAATCTATCTTGCCACAGGGTTTTTCTAGAAAACACCGAGGCAGCTCAGTTTTAGGCCGAAATTTATCTTGCCACAGGTTTTGGTCCAGAGAAAACACCGAGGCAGCTCAGTTTTAGGCCGAAATTTATCTTGCCACAGGGTTTTGTCCAGAAAACACCGAGGCAGCTCAGTTTTAGGCCGAAATTTATCTTGCCACAGGGGTTTTGTCCAAGAAACCACCGAGGCAGCTCAGTTTTAGGCCGAAATTTATCTTGCCACAGGGTTTTTGCCACATGGTTTTGTCGGAAAACACCGAGGCAGCTCAGTTTTAGGCCGAAATCTATCTTGCCACAGGGTTTTGTCTAAGAAAACACCGAGGCAGCTCAGTTTTAGGCCGAAAAACACCGAGGCATCTATTTTAGGCTTGCCACAGGGTTTTGTCCGAGAAAACACCGAGGCAGCTCAGTTTTAGGCCGAAATCTTATCTTGCCACAGGGTTTTGTCCGAGAAAACACCGAGGCAGCTCATTTTAGGAAAAATTTATCTTGCACACAGGGGTTTTTCCAAGAAAACACCGAGGCAGCTCAGTTTTAGGCCGAAATTTATCTTGCCACAGGGTTTTTGCCACAGGGTTTTGGTCCAGAAAAACACCGAGGCAGCTCAGTTTTAGGCCGAAATTTATCTTGCCACAGGGTTTTGGTCCGAGAAACACCGAGGCAGCTCAGTTTTAGGCCGAAATCTATCTTGCCACAGGTTTTTTGTCCAGAAAACACCGAGGCAGCTCAGTTTTAGTTAGGCCGAAATTTATCTTGCCACAGGGTTTTGTCCAGAAAACACCGAGGCAGCTCAGTTTTAGGCCGAAAAATTTATCTTGCCACAGGGTTTTGCCACAGGGGTTTGAGAAAACACCGAGGCAGAGCAGCTCAGTTTTAGGCCGAAATCTATCTTGCCACAGGGTTTTTGTCCACAGAAAACACCGAGGCAGCTCAGTTTTAGGCCGAAATTTCTTGCCACAGGGTTTTGTCCAGAAAACAAAACACCGAGGCAGCTCAGTTTTAGGCCGAAATTTATCTTGCCACAGGGTTTTCTCCAAGAAAACACCGAGGCAGCTCAGTTTTAGGCCGAAATTTATCTTGCCACAGGGTTTTGTCTAAGAAAACACCGAGGCAGCTCAGTTTTAGGCCGAAATTTATCTTGCCACAGGGTTTTGTCCAAGAAAACACCGAGGCAGCTCAGTTTTAGGCCGAAATTTACCTTGCCACAGGGTTTTGTTCGAGAAAACTCCGAGGCAGCTCAGTTTTAGGCCGAAATTTATCTTGCCACAGGGTTTTGCCACAGGGTTTTGTCCAAGAAAACACCGAGGCAGCTCAGTTTTAGGCCGAAATTTATCTTGCCACAGGTTTTTCCGAGAAAACACCGAGGCAGCTCAGTTTTAGGCCGAAATTTATCTTGCCACAGGGTTTTGGTCCAGAAAACACCGAGGCAGCTCAGTTTTAGGCCGAAATCTATCTTGCCACAGGGTTTTGTCCGAGAAAACACCGAGGCAGCTCAGTTTTTAGGCCGAAATCTATCTTGCCACAGGGTTTTGGTCCAGAAAACACCGAGGCAGCTCAGTTTTAGGCCGAAATTTATCTTGCCACACAGGGTTTTGTCCAGAAAACACCGAGGCAGATCAGTTTAGGCCGAATATATCTTGCCACAGGTAGAAACACCGAGGCAGCTCAGTTTTTTTAGGCCGAAATCCTATCTTGCCACAGGGTTTTGTCCGAGAAAACACCGAGGCAGCTCATTTTTTAGGCCGAAATTCTTGCCACAGGGTTTTTGCCTAAAACACCGAGGCAGCTCAGTTTTAGGCCGAAATTTTGTCCGAGAAAACACCGAGGCAGCTCAGTTTTAGGCCGAAATTTATCTTGCCACAGGGTTTTGGAGAAACCAGGCAGCTCTTTTGGCAAATTTCTGCCACAGGGTTTTGTCTAGAAAACACCGAGGCAGCTCAGTTTTTTTAGGCCGAAATTTATCTTGCCACAGGGTTTTGTCTAGAAAAACACCGAGGCAGCTCAGTTTTTAGGCCGAAATTTATCTTGCCACAGGGTTTGTCCAAGAAAACACCGAGGCAGCTCAGTTTTAGGCCGAAATTTTATCTTGCCACAGGGTTTTGGTCCGAGAAAACACCGAGGCAGCTCAGTTTTAGGCCGAAATCTATCTTGCCACAGGGTTTTTGTCCAAGAAAACACCGAGGCTCAGTTTTAGGCCGAAATTTATCTTGCCACAGGGTTTTGTCCAAGAAAACACCGAGGCAGCTCAACCGAAATTTTAGGGTTTTAGAAATCAATTTTATCTTGCCACAGGGTTTTTGTCCAGAAAACACCGAGGCAGCTCAGTTTTAGGAGGCCGAAATTATCTTGCCACAGGGTTTTGTCCGAGAAAACACCGAGGCAGCTCAGTTTTAGGCCGAAATATATCTTGCCACAGGGTTTTCCAAGGTTGCCACAGGGTTTTGTCCAAGAAAACACCGAGGCAGCTCAGTTTTAGGCCGAAATTTATCTTGCCACAGGGTTTTGTCCGAGAAAACACCGAGGCAGCTCAGTTTTAGGCCGAAATCTATCTTGCCACAGGGTTTTGTCCGAGAAAACACCGAGGCAGCTCAGTTTTAGGCCGAAATTTATCTTGCCACAGGGTTTTCTCCAAGAAAACACCGAGGCAGCTCAGTTTTAGGCAGTTTTAGGCCGAAATTTATCTTGCCACAGGGTTTTGTCCGAGAAAACACCGAGGCAGCTCAGTTTTAGGCCGAAATTTATCTTGCCACAGGGTTTTGTCCAAGAAAACACCGAGGCAGCTCAGTTTTAGGCCGAAATTTATCTTGCCACAGGGTTTTGTCCGAGAAAACACCGAGGCAGCTCAGTTTTAGGCAGAAATCTACCTTGCCACAGGGTTTTGTCCGAGAAAACACCGAGGCAGCTCAGTTTTAGGCCGAAATATATCTTGCCACAGGGTTTTGTCCAAGAAAACACCGAGGCAGCTCAGTTTTAGGCCGAAATTTATCTTGCCACAGGGTTTTGTCTAGAAAACACCGAGGCAGCTCAGTTTTAGGCCGAAATTTATCTTGCCACAGGGTTTTGTCCAAGAAAACACCGAGGCAGCTCAGTTTTAGTAGGCCGAAATTTATCTTGCCACAGGGTTTTGTCCGAGAAAACACCGAGGCAGCTCAGTTTTAGGCCGAAATTATCTTGCCACACAGGTTTTGTCCGAGAAAAACACCGAGGCAGCTCAGTTTTAGGCCGAAATTATCTTGCCACAGGGTTTTGTCCGAGAAAACACCGAGGCAGCTCAGTTTTAGGCCGAAATCTATTTTGCCACAGGGTTTTGTCCAAGAAAACACCGAGGCAGCTCAGTTTTAGGCCGAAATTTATCTTGCCACAGGGTTTTTTGGTCCAAGAAAAACACCGAGGCAGCTCAGTTTTAGGCCGAAATCTACTTGCCACAGGGTTTTGTTCCGAAAACACCGAGGCAGCTCAGTTTTAGGCCGAAATCTATCTTGCCACAGGGTTTTGTCCAAGAAAACACCGAGGCAGCTCAGTTTTAGGCCGAAATTTATCTTGCCACAGGTTTTTGTCGAGAAAACACCGAGGCAGCTCAGTTTTAGGCCGAAATATCTTGCCACAGGGTTTTGTCCGAGAAAACACCGAGGCAGCTCAGTTTTAGGCCGAAATCTATCTTGCCACAGGGTTTTTGTCCGAAGAAAACACCGAGGCAGCTCAGTTTTAGGCCGAAATTTATCTTGCCACAGTTTTTTGCCACATTTCCCAAGAAAACACCGAGGCAGCTCAGTTTTAGGCCGAAATTTCTTGCCACAGGTTTTGCCACATGGTTTTGTCCGAGAAAACACCGAGGCAGCTCAGTTTTAGGCCGAAATTATCCTTGCCACAGGGTTTTGTCCGAGAAAACACCGAGGCAGCTCAGTTTTAGGCCGAAATCTTATCTTGCCACAGGGTTTGCCACAGGGTTTTGTCCAAGAAAACCCGAGCAGCTCAGTTTTAGGCCGAAATTTATCTTGCCACAGGGTTTTGCCACATGGTTTTCCAAGAAAACACCGAGGCAGCTCAGTTTTAGGCCGAAATTTACTTGCCACAGGGTTTTGTCCAGAAAACACCGAGGCAGCAGTTTTTAGGCCGAAATTTATCTTGCCACCGGGTTTTTGTCCGAGAAAACACCGAGGCAGCTCAGTTTTAGGCCGAAATTTATCTTGCCACAGGGTTTTGTCCGAGAAAACACCGAGGCAGCTGAGTTTTAGGCCGAAATCTATCTTGCCACAGGGTTTTGTCCGAGAAAACACCGAGGCAGCTCAGTTTTAGGCCGAAATCTATCTTGCCACAGGGTTTTCCCTCTAATTATGCAAATTTGCTATTGAAAGTGCCCTTATGTAGAGCAAAGAGATATGGGCAACCATAGGCAGCATAGCAATAGGTAGAGCGCTCGACTGTGAAACGAGTGTTAGGTGTCTTCACGGTGGGTTCGAATCCCGCCAGAGGCAAATGTTTTTGTATGTTCCATTTCTGCGAGCAAATCTTTATGAATGGGGTTTGTTAAGTTCACAAGCGGCTTCAAACAAAAAAGTAAACTCTTCTCCTTTATATAATAAGATGATCTGTACAAAATGTGTGCTGCAACATTTTCCAGCAGGATATGTTGTGGCGGTCTTCATTAAAAGTACTCTATGCATGACGACATTTCTACCAGCACGCGACATATATGCGTTGCTGACATGAAAATAACGTGCACATAACAGCCTTTTAAAAATAAAATATAGTGAGATGGGAGGTCATCGGTATGGCTACGCTGAAGACTACGAATAAAACACCGAATTACAAACTATTACTCTTTCCGTAGCCTAGACATAAGTATTTGCTCTCTCTCACAAACACACACTCTCTCACATAACCTTTCTTAATGTCGGGTATGAACATCTGTTGTTACTATGATCTCGAGTATTACGGAATCGTGTAATTTATGATCATCTGATTGAACACTATAATCCTCTACATATCCTAGGGACACATAGCCTTTTATTAGAATATTTGGAGTCTCCGCAAGCTTAGTAAAATACAATTATAGGATTGCTCTATGATCGTTTAGGTAAGTATATAAATGTGGTGTAAGGAGTGAGCAGGGTCTCGGCGGTAGGATTATGTTGCGCACCATGTGCGCCTCTTTTATCTAGTATTGATTCGTATCTATGATTCTTTAATTTGATGATTGTGTTTTGCCAATATATCTTCTCTATTATTTCTGCTGCCTCGACCCTACATTCCCAATTTTGAAATAGTTGTATTTTATTTATTGTTGTATAGTTTTAGTCAGCTACAGTATATGTTAGCTCAGTTTATAAGTGCATGCCAGTTGTTTTGTGCCTAACTTTATTTAAATTTTGTATTTATTATTTGTAATGATTCTCTTTGTATAAAAATAATTTTTACACTTGCGTCTGTAAATATGCGTGGTACTCACACATTATCATTAACACATGTCATGTTATTAATTTATATTCCTCCTTGTCGAGCGGTCCTCTTGAATTCGTCTTGTGAATGGTCTTCGTTGTTGTCGGGTTTCCGTGATTCGTGATTACGATGTATTGTACTAATTACAGTAGTTTCATTTGTTACAGAGTCAAGTTAGCGAGTACTGAGGACAGGGATCTTTATCCTAGATCGAGTAGTCAACCTGAACTGGAAACTACTCAGGTAGAGAATTAAAGGGATGGGTTCACTACAAAATCACCTTGTTTTTATGCTTTACTTTGATTGTACAGAGGAAAACTTAAACAAAGAGCATAAAAATTATTCCTTGAATTATTCCCTAGGGAAGATATTAGGTAAAAAAAGGTGAGTATTGATCTTTTTCCGATAAAGTTGTACTGCAAGATAAACTAAGGAAGCTAAGAGATATGGCTGAAACACACTGTTTTGAGCAAAATAAACTGTAGTCTTCATCGTTTATTTCACATAAAACAATGAAAAAACAGTGTGTTTCAGCCATATATCTTAGCTTCCTTAGTTTATCTTGCAGTACAACTTTATCGGAAAAAAATCAATACTCACCTTTTTTACCTAATATCTGCCCTAGGGAATAATTCAAGGAATATTTTTTATGCTCTTTGTTTAAGTTTTCCTTTGTACAATCAAAGCAAAGCATAAAAACAAGGTGATTTTGTAGTGAACCCATCCCTTTAATATCTATTTAGAGCTAATGGAGATACAGTTGCCTTCCCCGGCCAGGGAGGCGGCTTACTGGGGGCCGAACCCAGTCTCGCTTTGACGCCATCTTAATTTTTGCCATATCTTTTGATTAGTAACACAAGTTCTACGCACGGTGAGGGATGATGTCCCAATATTCCTGCCACTTGTGGTTTACTCAAAATTCTAAATTCGTTCGTTATGGGACCATTCTACTACTGAAGGTGAGGAGCGATGCTCCAATAGTCCTCTCAGCCATGTGCTGTTGTTCTTCCGGTGGAGATTTGCCCCTGCAAACTGGTGACGGGACTATGTCCCATAAACCCAGTGGCATCTCTCCACACCCGAGTCTTCAGACCAGGATTTGCTTCATGCAAACGGGATGTCTGTTGACTCTGTCTGCCATCTAGGTCTGACCTAGACCAGGCGGTTCACCTCTCTGGGGTGGCCCTCCTGGTCGAAATCAGCCTAGATTGGGCACGTGAGACACTGTACGGCCTTGGCTTACGGCGCCGCACGTTGTCCAGGCAGAGAAGAACAACAACACACAAAACTTACATAACTGTTATACTAGATAGCAAAGGTCGGCCCGTGTCACAGCTACCAGCTGGTGGACACTCCGACTACTCTATCTATGCTATTTTCGACGGAGGTTCTACGCAGGGCTAATAGTCAGTGGGCGTTACGGAAGTCGCACTTAGTACGTGATGACAAAAATGCATCTTTTGGTCTTTTACTTATGAATTTCTGATTGCAGGCAAACAGATGGAGAAAGAGAAACCTATCACCGACGACACTCTGGTTTACAGCGCAGACGAGATGGAAGATGCACTCGAGAATACTAATGTGGACAAGGACAAGGCGCCTGAAGACGTGGAGAACGCTAAGGTACTGCTGGGCGAGTCTCTAAAAGATTTATTGGGCCTTAGCGAAGGCGTTGCTGCAATCTGTTTGAAATCTGACCCACGAATGAAAGAACGGACTGTGAATATTATCACGAGTCGTGTGGACGGTTTGATCCGTAACTTTCGAGAAACGTGGTTGAAGGCGCAGGCTGCGAAAGACGGCCTGGATGATTTGCCATGGCGGCAAGCTGCTTCCATGATGGCAAAACTGAATAGAATCGGAATAAAGGACCTTAATGGTTTAGAGACACACCTACTTGAGTGGACTGAGATGTCAGAAATTTTGCACGAGCTGAGCCAATTGGCAGGAGAAACCAATTAAGGGCCTGGTTAAGACGATTAATGATTGGAAACAAAGTCACGACGCGTTGATCCAACTGTGTGATATCTATGAATGCAGCCCTAATAACATAATTTTTGTATTGCAGGATAAAATGTTGAACCAAGAATACAATCCGGATACAGAGATGAGACCTGAAGGAGCTGGAGCGACCATCGGCCCTGAGAACCACTTCGGTGACAGAGGTAATACAAGAACTTATAACCCTTACAACGACAATAGGTTCCCTGATCAATTGAATGCAACAATGATCACTTCGCAATTTCAGTCACCCCCCCCTTCACACCCCGAGGCCAACCACGTCGACGAACGGAAGGCAGCCCAGGGAAACAGCTCAACTAAACGGTGAGGAATTGGTTGAAAATTGCAGGAATAGCCCGAACGGTAGTGGTAGCGGGGACGTTCGTAATCAGTCTAGGTCACCTAACCTACCTATCGTAGCCACCGATGCTTGGAATGTGGTCCTAGCTGCTCTACCTCCGATACAGAAATTCTCGTGTAAAGATAACGAATCATTTGACGGATTTCTGTCGTCTATAAAGCTAAGGTTTCTCCCGGGTACGCCTGAACAGCTAAAGCTAGCATTATTTTCATCTTACCTGAAAGACGAGGGCAAAACATTCTTTGATTCTATTAGTCAGGAAATCAAAGACTTGGGTCTTGATGCTGTGGCTACTGTGTTCAGGAAACATCTTAAGGGTGCACTGAGTCTCAAAAGGTAACTAAATCAACGCGAGCTTCTGACTTATAGCAAAAAGCCGGGTCAGACAATTTCTAATGTATGTAAAGATATCGAAAATCTGGGTCGTCGCGCTTTTCCGGATGAGGCAGAATCGGAGGTCCGCCTGAACCAGCAATGCAACGCTCTGCTAAACTGCTTGAAAGATCGTCGTGAATTTTCATCTTATGTGGACGCCTCGGTTTCTGAAGACGGTCGTATGGTGGCTAGTTACAGTAAGGTTAAGGAGATGGCACTGCGGCATGAGATCTACGATAGTATGAATAAAGGGTCCTCAGCAGTTAGAAATAATACCAGCACTGCACCGTCGTCGTCGAACAACTTTCGTCCTCAGTTTCCGAAAAAGAAGTTTCCGCATTCTTCTGGTCCTAATAGGTTTCACTCCAACTCCAACTCCAACTCGAACACCAGAAACAACAGCAACCAGCAGCGTTCCAACGACGTGCGTGTCAGCGGCAACAACCATCGGAAACCGAGTTCGAACTACGTGCAGAATATGAAATGTCTGAGATGTCAGCAGCCTGGGCACTTTGTGAGAGATTGTTCTTCTTCGAGAAGTCGAAATGAGGAATTGTGTGATACACAGTCCAATAATGTCCGTAGGTCGTGGTTACCAGAATCAGCCTTGTTGAAGGAAGATTCGAATACTAACAAAGGTGCAAATCGTGGAAACAACATCTGCGAAATGAAGGCCTGGTTCGGAAGTTTGAATAGCACATGTCCACGTCCCGGTAGCCTTCTCGGGGGTCGTGTTGCGCTTGTTGAGGAGTACCATGATCATGCGAGCAAGGAATTTGCTTCCATGCGTGGGAAGGTCCAACAAGTATTGACGTTAAGTAGGCAATTGTTCGAGCCGTTCCCGAACAGCCGGCGGTCAAACAAATTGAGTGGTCACATGTCTGAGCCTTTCCCAGACGACCAACTCGGGAGATTCAGTATGTCCCAGAGTGAGCACAGTGAATACAATAAAATTCACGTGCGAAATGGTGAAGATGTTGGTTGTCGAGTACAACATCGAAGGACCGAATTCCCAAGGGAGGAACGTATGCCTCACACTGTGGGGAATGGATTAGCGTTTAACTCGATGGAAGAAATGAGACCCATTGTGCTGCAAGAAGAAGAGGATGCTTTCAAAGCAGAGCAACTTGTGCTGAAGGGAACAGTTGCGTATCTTTCGACCGACATAGTGATTGACACAGGTGCGGCCATCTCCGTCGTGTCAACTGGTTTTCTAAGGCAAGCACACAATGACTCGCAGGTTTCAAAGAAAATGCTCAACGAGGATGTCAGGTATTCAGAGGGGACGCCTGAAGAATACGGAATTGTTGACGCCTCGCGAAACCTTTTACAACTAACAGCCAGGTGCTTTCTTCCTGTAGAACTGGAAGGAGGAGAACAAGCGAGAATCGGGTTTCATGTCATTCGACGTGACGAACCCACGGTTCTCATTGGAATGAATGCAATCAAAAAGATCGGGTTGCAGTTTTTTTGAATTGCCCGGACGAAGGATCCGGGCTCACTATTAACGCTTCGACATCAATCCCACCTGGAACATCTAAAGTCGTTCCAGTCAAGGGCCTGAAAGAGAACAAGGTCTATCTGGTGGAAGAACAGGGTTGGCTCCAAGCGCCAGTACTGATATGCGCTGATGCTGAAGGAAAAGGATGGCTGAAAGTTGATAACACAGATCATGTTAAAGATGAGCTTATCCTTATTCGAGAAGGGGACACCCTGGAAGTTACCGAGTTCTGTGAATTGGTGGAATGGGAGGAACTGACGGAGAAGATTCCTGATTCTCTGATCACCAATAAATGCGAAGAGATGCTGGATCTAGACGGAGGGACATCTGGTCCTGACGGTGACAGGTGGGAAAGGATTGTTGAAGAATTGATTGGAAATGGTATGGATCGCAGAGCTGATCTTGTCGGTGCTATCAAAGAGTTCGAAGATGTTTTTGCTTTAAGTGACAGCGAACTCGGCAGAGCTAAGAATTTTTCCCACACTATTGATACCGGTGACGCGCGACCTATTAAACAACGAGGTCGTCCTGTGCCTATGCCGATGATTGATCAAGTCAGGGAGCTTCTCCAACGGATGAAGCAAGAGGGTATCGTGACCAAAAGCAATAGTCCCTGGGCTTCACCCACTGTGCTGGTGAAGAAAAAGGACGGTTCTATTCGCCTTTGTGTGGATTATCGGAAGCTCAACGAAGTAATGAAACACGATGCCCATCCACTGCCCAATATGGATCTGACCATACAGAGTCTACATGGTAAACGGGTTTTCAGTACCTTCGACTTGGTATCCGGATTCTGGCAGCTTCCGATGCACCCTGAAAGCAGGCAGAAGACGGCTTTTGTCATACTGAATGAACTCCTGGAATTCACCGTGATGCATTACGGATTGGCCAACTCCCCTGCTTCGTTTCAACGCCTTATGCAGTTAATGTTGGCGGATCTACTTGGAGATCAGATCTTTGTCTATATTGATGATATAGTAGTTGCATCGGAAACGTGGGCGGAACATATTGCTTTACTGCGCTTGTTGTTCTCTCGGTTGCGGAAGTTCGGGCTTCGGTTGAAAGCCTCGAAATGTCATCTAGGAAAGCGTGAAGTTCGGTTTCTCGGTCATGTAGTGGGTGAAGAAGGCGTGAGCGTGGACGACGAGAAAATCCGTAAGATTCGAGATTGTCCTCGACCTTCGTCTATCAGCGAACTGCGAACCTTTTTGGGAATGACTTCCTATTATCGGAAGTTTGTTAATGGATTCTCAAAAATCGCCGGTCCTCTGTACAACCTGACAAGTCCAACCACTAAATGGGAGTGGGGTGAGGGACAAGAGCGTGCTTTCAACATCCTGAAAAATGCTCTCTCAACTGCTCCAATTTTGGTGCAGCCTAATGTTGAAGCCGCACGCAGTGGGATCCGACCTTTTGTTGTGTATGCAGATGCATCAAAACAGGGTGTCGGAGCAGTTCTCTGCCAAGAAGATGAAAAACAACAGCTTCGTCCCATTTTCTTCATGTCCAAACGGTTGAATGCAGCTCAGTCACACTATCACCCGACCGACCTTGAGGCATATGCCATCAAGGAGGCACTCCAGAAGTTCAGACCCTACACCTATGGTACACAGGTTCTGGTGCGCACGGACCATCAGGCATTGGTCGCCTTGCTGAAAAGAACCAACTTGTCAGAACGCACGCTTCGGTGGGCTCTCGAGCTTCAAGATGAGAACATTCGTATTGAGTATGTAAAAGGGAAAGCTAACGGTGTTGCCGACGCGCTATCTAGAGGGCCCGTTGTACTCGGAACATCAGGCGGATCAAGCATCGGAAGATACGAAACTGGATCGTATCCTGAATGAACTCACAATTCGAATCGACGACGATGAATGGCAGAGGGAACTTAACAACGATGCTGGATTCCAAGAGCTGAAAATGAAATTGCAACAGAATAAATTGGACGACGAGGTGGCTATCGAAAGTTGCACCAAGTTGGTTGTTAAAGACTTTGTTATCGTTGACGACAAGCTGTTGTATATTGGTCAGGATGGCTACTTGCGTCGTTGGGTTCCAGAGAAGTTTCGCCTCGAAGTCTGGAAATCTGCTCATGAATCTGAATTTGGTGGTCACGGTAGTACAGAAGTCAGTTTGAAGAGAGTGGACCGTGAACTTTTCTGGCCATCAATGAAAAAAGACTTCCAATCGTGGTACAGAGACTGTGTAAAGTGTCTAATTGGTAACGTGAAGCCGGTTCATATCCCTCCCCTGCATCCTCGCATAGTTTCGGCTGCGTTTGATACTATTGCGGTCGACCTCATTGATTTCGGGCAGAGCACAAGTAGGGGTAATCGGTATCTTCTCAGTGTCGTCGACTACTTTACAAAATTTGGTTACGCTGAGCCGCTACCAACAAAGAACGCCAATGTAGTTGTTGCTGCATTATTGAACTATCTGCTACGAGAATGTCGCATTCCTCGAGAGATTGTATCAGATCAGGGTACCGAGTTTATGAACGATGTGGTCAAAACAGCCTGTGAACACCTACAGATACAGTGGTCTTATACTAAAGGCTACGCGAAACGTGAAAACGGCCTAGTAGAGCGTTTTAACAGAACTATCGAGCAGACGTTGAGGAAAATTGTGCCTGTGGAAACTGAATGGGACAATTTGGTACCATATGCTCTCTTTGCATATAACACCGCTTGTCATTCGTCAACTGGTGACTCTCCTGCATTTTTGGTATACGGTAGAGATGCAAAAGTCCCCTTTAAAGGGATGTCAAGAAATTACGTTTCGACGAATATGATTGACGTGCAGACTTATAAGACGGAACTTCTGGCTGGGCTACAAGTTGCGCATGAGACATCACGAGAAAATCTGGAGCGCAGCGCGCAACAGACGAAACTCGCATTTGACAGTCGACGTAGGAGGAATCCTGATCCTGTTGTGGAGGGAGATCGTGCTGTTCTTCTCGAACCTGCAGCGAAGGGGAAAACGGCTCACCCTAAACTAACATTACCATTTTCGGGGCCATATCGGGTCGTAAAGGTTAACTCAACATCTGCTACGGTAAAAGATTTGACAAGAAATGACCGACCAGAAATTGTTGTTCAGATGGAACAACTGAGGAGGGTACCACACGGAATGAAAGATTTTGATCTGGGCGTTCATAGTGGGAGGCAGAGTAAAATAACTAAAAAGACACCTGAACCTATGCCTATTGTACCTGTTCGCCGAAGTGAACGAATTCGGAATAGACTTCAATCACTTGCTTTCAGGGACTCCTCCATTACGATCACCGAGGGTTCTCCGTTGAATTTCGACACACCGTTCTTGACGCCCGTCGACTACGCAACTGTGGCTCAATTTGGAGAAAAGAAATACACGGTGCCTTCATCAATGAAACACGTGAAGGCTGCCAATCTTCGTCAGCTGACAAACTTCTTCTCCCAGAGGAGGGAGGGAATCTCCCCAGCGGATGTTCTATTCTCAAAGCCATCATTCGACCCAGCTGCGCTACGCTTTGCACTCGACTTACGGTTCGAAGAAGATCCTGACTTGATCATGGAAATCGCTAAACTCTCGCCTGGAACTGAATTCGAATTCCCGGATCATTCTGATACTGAACTCATGCAGGCTACTCTTAGTTTGTATCGTGAACACCAGCCACGCAGCATTCAAGCCACGTCCGTGGCTGCTTCAGAGTCTGCTTTATCAAGGAAGGACACTGCCCGTATCGAACGGGAGATGAGAGAGAAGACGGAAACGCTTCAGCTAAACAGGTCGGATGTAATCCTGTTAGGTGATTTGCTCCTCAAATCGCTTCGGAAATTCTACCTGAAAGATAGCTATGAATTCTACGAGCTACTTGAACATAATCGACTGGATTCTGGTATTCGGCTGCTCAAGAAACGCCTCAATTCACAAAACCGCTGCTCCCTTCTAATAGTAATGCTAAGATACGGAGAGCACATACTGGCTGCACGTGATCGCCACGCTGAAGAGAGGGAAAGACTACTTTCCATTCAGAAGCTACTTCCAAGGGACGCACAAATGCTTGTCTGTCCAAGTGTTTTGGATAAGAACACAACGGACGCCGACTTCATGAGCATGAGACATTTTCTGAAGAGTCTCGCGAACACACCACTTATAGTTCGTTTGAATTGCCTCAACGTTCCTAATGGATGCACAACGGAAGTATTTTGTACTAGCAGAAATTCGGAAGACAGACAGCCGAACAAAATCCATCTGGAACCATTCGTCGATTGGATTCTTCCACCTAAAGACCCTATTCTGGGCAAGTTTCGTCGGAATCCAGAGGAGACACGCAGAAGAGTCTCTTACCCGATCGCCGCTCGCACGGATTTTAAGCGACCGAAGAGAGAGTTCGATTTTGGACGCGGACGTCCAGGCTCAGCAGAGGGAAGTGAGATGGGAGGTCATCGGTATGGCTACGCTGAAGACTACGAATAAAACACCGAATTACAAACTATTACTCTTTCCGTAGCCTAGACATAAGTATTTGCTCTCTCTCACAAACACACACTCTCTCACATAACCTTTCTTAATGTCGGGTATGAACATCTGTTGTTACTATGATCTCGAGTATTACGGAATCGTGTAATTTATGATCATCTGATTGAACACTATAATCCTCTACATATCCTAGGGACACATAGCCTTTTATTAGAATATTTGGAGTCTCCGCAAGCTTAGTAAAATACAATTGTAGGATTGCTCTATGATCGTTTAGTAAGTATATAAATGTGGTGTAAGGAGTGAGCAGGGTCTCGGCGGTAGGATTATGTTGCGCACCATGTGCGCCTCTTTTATCTAGTATCGATTCGTATCTATGATTCTTTAATTTGATGATTGTGTTTTGCTAATATATTTTCTCTATTAATTTCTGCTGCCTCGACCCTACATTCCCAATTTTGAAATAGTTGTATTTTATTTATTGTTGTATAGTTTTAGTCAGCTACAGTATATGTTAGCTCAGTTTATAAGTGCATGCCAGTTGTTTTGTGCCTTAACTTTATTTAAATTTTGTATTTATTATTTGTAATGATTCTCTTTGTATAAAAATAATTTTTACACTTGCGTCTGTAAATATGCGTGGTACTCACACATTATCATTAACACATGTCATGTTATTAATTGTCGAGCGGTCCTCTTGAATTCGTCTTGTGAATGGTCTTCGTTGTTGTCGGGTTTCCGTGATTCGTGATTACGATGTATTGTACTAATTACAGTAGTTTCATTTGTTACAGAGTCAAGTTAGCGAGTACTGAGGACAGGGATCTTTATCCTAGATCGAGTAGTCAACCTGAACTGGAAACTACTCAGGTAGAGAATTAATATCTATTTAGAGCTAATGGAGATACAGTTGCCTTCCCCGGCCAGGGAGGCGGCTTACTATATGAAACATACGATCTATGCAAAATGCGCGCCGCAATATTTCCAGCAGAATATGTTGTGGCACTCGTTCAAATGTGTGATATTGCAACACCCGCTTTTATGTAAAATAGATTTTCTCAACGTACGGATACGGTATGGCGCAACAAAGTTTTAATTTAGACGCGTGTTGCAGCATATTGCACTGAATACTGTGACCCGCGTTCCAATTTAAATTAGACGCGCCATTTAGATGTACCGGCAGCATATCATAGCCGTACGCTGCCGGTACATCTAAACTAAACGATGCGTCGCAGAACTCTTGCACTTGTAAGTAGTAGTAGTGGTTAGTGATTAATGTATTTACATGATTTGATATGTTGTTTCTTGGTTGATGAAATTGTACATCAGCTGTTGTTCAGTTTGAGTGTGTGTTCATTCTTGATCAACACCTCCTGCAGGAGGGTCGTGAGTATTTTATATGATGTAGTTTTACTTAGTTTAATAAAGAATGCTTTATATATTATTTTATAGTGTATCAGCTAAATTCAGGAAGTTGATTAGATGCGTAAATATCTTCCTGGATTTACATGGCGACCGCGGTAGTTCTAGGAATGCTACTTTTTCTAGATTTAGGAAAGCAACCTACAATCTTCTGCACGTTTTATTTAATATTGTGAAGTGTTCTTGCAACATTTGTTTTATTTCACATAATGTATTGGCTCCATGTCCAGTAGGTACTTTGCGCGCGGTACTATATTGGATTTTGTGAATAATGATAATGCTGACGAAGAGTATTCTGGATCGTGTCGTAGTAATTTATTCCCATATTACTGAATTTGGTAAACTCTAGTCTCTTCTCACCTTCTGAATTGATTATTTCGGTACACTAGTTAATTTGACTAGTTGATTGATATGCCCAATTCCAACAATATGAGATACGAGGGAGGTCAACTTTTGCTGTTCTAAATTGAAGTGCGTTTAGTTTGAAATTTAAGTGAAAAGATCCCTTTCTGGGCAGTGCTACCGGTCGTGCACTTCACTGTATTGAAAGTAAAGATATAATGAGCAAGCTTGCATTGAACATAATTATAAAGACCTCTCTGCGCTTCAATAAGTGAACACTTATCGATAAAAATTAGGACCGGATCCTTGAGGGACGCCTCAAGCGATTAAGTTGTATAAGGCGCCTATGATTTATTATTGTAAGTAAGTCCATGTAGGTTTATTGTGAAGATGGGACTAGGAAGTGAGTTTCTTAAGTTTACTGTTAATTATAATGATTATTGAGTTCTTGAAAATGTTTTCAAAATTACCTTTTTTCAAAGCCAACAAATAGTTTTAAATCTGGATGATGAAACGAGTTTCTTAGATTTGCGGATTTGATTTTGAAATACTTAGATTTGGAGTTTTGATTTTGAAATAATTGTTTGTCTAATGTAGCAGTGTAACAACACGATGTCAGCTGATTTGTTTCTGCATGCTAAAATTAACATGTTGATAGTGTTGAAAGAGTTATGAAATTATACTTGTTTATGTTTTTACGATAGCTGTAGCTAACAACTGACGCTTTGGAGGTATTTTTTGTCCAACTTTTGGAAATATTAAATCGTAAACATGACTCCTACAAGTTAGTAGTACATCTAGCAGTTGCATGCAGTTGCACGAGTGATTGTAAATTGTAAGTTGCAAGAAACTTTCAATAACAATTTTTGATAATTGATGTAAAACTTAATAAACATTAGTGCCTCTAATATAACAATATTAACTCTCGGGAATAATGAAGAACAAAAGCTGTTCAATTGGTAAATCTATTTTTTTATAGTGCATTTGGTAAGTTAAATTTTCTTTCTTTTTCTAACCTTTTCAATAGAGTGTGAAGATGAACTGAAACTGAATCAACGTTAATTCTGGAATAAGATCATGAGAAGGAATCAAAGAGCCAACTAAGTGAGACGTTGAAAGTTGAAATGCAAGATCAATTCAATGACAGTTCAGTAGAAATGGCCCAAGAAACAAATTGTGAACCTCAAGAATAATGTTGTAGACAATGATTGCCAATGACGATTATAAAGCAAGAAGTTCTGGACAATGATTAATGTTGTAGACAAGATCACTGTATACAAAGAAACAAATAGAAATGAAGTAGAAGCACATTCTTGTTACCTGACATAATTAATAATGAGTAGACAAAATCTAGTTTACTACTCATCTGACATTCCTCTACGAAAACATCTATGTTCGTTTTGATATTTCTCTATTTCTGAAATTTAGATCTATTGTTGAAGTTCTCACGCTCTCAATAAGACCAATTCTTCAACGATTTGCTGCAACATTGACAAATGAATGCTCTGTCTCAATGACCAATCAGCTGTTGACATCAATAACACTGAAGAGAAAACAACTGCGGATGAGATTCCAGAATGGATTAACGAAACGAGGGACCAGTGGACATATGACGAGGAAAAACATACCGTACCGATACGTGATATATTCCATGAAAGCTAGCTGCCTCAGTCTAAAGAAAGAAGGAGCTTTGATTATTGATATTGTTTCCGACAGCAATCTGCTCAGTATGTGGTATATTATGATATTTCGCTGTCGTTTGCTGTAGCTCCTCATGCCTTTCAAGAATATATATGACCATATGACATTATTGGTAGCTTATAATCAGTCCGTTTTTCTGTATGGTATGGTATATGGTATTTTCTCTGAAAGATGCAGTTGTCATTTGCATATGTTGTTTATCTTGCGGCATAGTCCATAGTGACATTGTAATCCAGTAGTGGTAATCTAGTTGTAAATTGATAGATTCTTTATTGTCATATACAACCATGTTTAGGCACACACATTGTAACTTAAAATTCATTTTATTTATTAATATGAGTGTCGGGACGACACTTATTTAGAAGAGGGGGATGTAAGTAGTAGTAGTGGTTAGTGATTAATGTATTTACATGATTTGATATGTTGTTTCTTGGTTGATGAAATTGTACATCAGCTGTTGTTCAGTTTGAATGTGTTTTCATTCTTGATCAACACCTCCTGCAGGAGGGTCGGTAGTGTCCTTTACATGATCTATTTTTATTAGTATAATAAATACTGTTGTATATATTGTTGCAATGGTGTTTAATTAAGTTCAGGAAGAAACACGTAAAATAGTTTCTTCCTGGATTTACACACTGAAGTCTGTGACGCACATTTTATAATTTAAAAATAGGTGCGCCACATCGTGGCCGTATGAGCACCGAATTTTCAATTTAAGGCGCGCACCCGCCGCATTCGCGCACGAAGCGCGAAATGGATCCCTCGGTTTCCTATGAAATTGAAGACTAACAAATTTCGAACTCGCGCAGGAATCGAACCCGCTGCAATGTGAAACTTTTGTGACGAATAAAAGACGGGCTTTGCATAAGAGCATAAGTTTCGCCGTCTGGATGTCAGCCATCTGGATGTCAGCTTAGTTTAGTAAATATCAATTGGACTTCCAGCTGGACGTCTTAATTCAAGGTCCACTTGTGCTCGGCGATTTATTTCTTGGTATCAAGCAGGGTCCTAACAACGCGGCGAAAATATCAGGAGTGCCTGCATCTCGCCGCGCACCTCGCCCAGTCTTTGCCTTTCGTACAATCGTTGCACCTACGTTTCGCCCAATTTTTTTGCGTCAGTGTTTCGCCGCGCACCACCCGGTTTTTGTCAGAGAATCGGTATTTATAACTGAAACAAAACTCTTTATTGAAATATTTATTGCGAATGAAACCAAAACATTGAAAAAGAGTGAATTAGGCAATGATAAACAATAATAAAAAATGCATTCCTAGTATTTAACTATCTTTACACAGAGTCCGGTGAAGACAGGGCGATTGTGCGGCGAGATGTTGGCGCACCAGTTTTATTTTCGCCGTGTAGCAGCGCCATCCGAGTTCCGTCAGTGAAATGGTGCGCGGCGTCTTCGCCCTATCTTAGCAGGTTTTTTCGCAGGGTTTACTTAGTGCACTATCGAGAATCAGCAAGAGTTTGGAAGTCTGGACGAAGCACCCGTCAAGGTGTAGGCGCAACGGCTTATTTTTTCGCGGCGCACCACCAAAGTGTCGCGTTGCAACTTCAATAACCAACTTTTTCGTATTTCCAACTCTTGACGAGACTTGCCATGAATTCCGCTTGGCCTCTATACTATACCTTTCGTTATACTATACCTCTAGATCGACATCTGGCGAAAATACAAATACATATGCAATTTAGGGGTGAGCGTCACCATTATGAATGAGTATTATATAAGCTTAAACATCTGTGGTCATACACCATTGTGACTTGTCCTATCAAAACTTTGTTTTGGAAGTGGTTTTTCGCAGTTGGCCCACAATAGCCGTTAAGTACTTTTGTATACAGTACTTTTGTTTAAATTTGCGAGCAATTTCCTTTGAAACAAGATGTAAATGTGTGATGTGTGTATGTACGTGTTTGTGTTGAAATATCGAAGGTAATACAATTTTAACATTTCACCATAGTTTGCAACTAGCCAGAAGCTGCATAATTATAAGCTTTTTATCAACCATCACAAACTTTGCGCTTATGCTCTTATACATATGATGGATTACGATTTCTCATTACCTTTTTTGCTGTAAATTTACACATGGCCGGGCTCACGTCATCTGCCCGTCGCCCCCTTGGTGTTTCCGGTAAGTTAGCATAAGCTTGATTTGCATGTGAGCAATGCAGATTGTTTAGCATATGTTACCGGTTGTTTGGAGTTTGTTCATGAACGTTTTTCAATGCTTTCTCTTTCTATTAATCGACTATTGTGTCGAAATTTATGGATCCGATAATATCCAAATTAATATATAGATTCTTGATTCGTGTATGTTACAGGTGATGTTGCCATGAGGCAGGGTTCACCATCCAAGAGTCACCATCGAAAATGCTTCTCTATTTCATTTGGATGTTTTCACAATGAACATAAACCTTTGGACGACTATCGATCCATTCTGGTAAGTTTGGTTATATAAATGTTTATTGAGGATATGCAATTAACACATCTCAAAAGGTGACCCTAAGATACCACGCTTCACAACGCAGTATACAACGAAACTCAAGAGTTGCGCGCGGCAACAGTTTGGGGGTGTTTCCCGCAAAAGAATTTGATGCGCGCCGCAAAAGTTTTTTCACCGTCTCTGGTTGCCGTTTTGGTGCGGGAAACACCCCTAATCTGTTGCGGGAAACACCCCCAAAACGTTGCCGAAAAGGTGCGGAAACGGTGCGGGATAAGTAGCAACTGCAAAAAGAAAGCATCGTGTTGGATTCGAACCTACACTCTTGTTAGATACTTTCTCTAAACAGCGCCCTAGACCACTCGGCCAAACCACACATGTGAGACGTGTGCTTGCGGAGAAACATAGTTACATCAAATGTAGTAACGGCAGATCCTCCGAGCGCTTTCAAAAACGTTGCCGAAAAGGTGCGGAAATGGTGCGGGGCGCAAGTTGCGCGCCGCAACATTTCCGCACCGTTTCCGCACCTTTTCGGGAAACACTTTGCGCGCCATTTCTATTCCGCGCGCATTTTGTTTCCCATTCCTTTGCGGCGCGCATTTTGTTTCCCGAAATGGTGCGGCGCGCAACTCATCGGCTCTCAGTGTACTCACAAGGGACCAAACTACAAAGAACAAAAACACGAACACAAACTAAAGAACACTAAACATAACATATTCAATATCATAATAAGAGCACTAAACGTAAATTCAATTCAATTAAAGCATTTTAAGGTAATACTAACGTTACTTAACAATTTACAGGTAAAAACATATATGAGCGTAAATTCACAAATAATGGTATATAAAAAAAACATCGGTACAAGGTAAGAAATATAAATTGCTCTCAGTAAAAAAATGCAGGTGGTCTTTGGGGAAAATTTGCGGATTTGCATTTACATAACTCAGAAGTTCTTCTGCATTTTTAC
Organism: Pelodera strongyloides; assembly: GCA_036852015.1. NCBI lineage: Eukaryota > Metazoa > Nematoda > Chromadorea > Rhabditida > Rhabditidae > Pelodera > Pelodera strongyloides. Next base: position 22,493 of record JAANDG010000474.1, read on the forward strand.
ACTGATCAACTTCGGACGGTAGATTATTGACAAGATCTGCAATTCTATTGAAGAACCAATTCCTATCTTTATACCTTAACTTAGACTTTTTAATAACATATTTGTGAGGGCGACATGGCCGAGATGAAGTTTGAGATCTCAAAACTAAGTGTTGCGACAAGCACGGAAAGTCATAAATATTAAATAAAAGCTTAAATGCAGTCAAGATATCAGTCTTTCTTCTCCTTAAAAACAGAGGTTCTAATTTTAAATATTCTACACGCGATTTGTAAGACTGATATCTTACGTTCTTTTTAATACACACACGTTTGGAGAAAAACCTTTGGGGGGCTTCTAATCTACGACAAAGAGGTGATTTTTCAGAAGGATTGATAATCTCAGAGCCGTATTCTAAGATGGGCCTTACGTAACAATTAAAAAGTTTAACATATGTATCAGCTGAAGCTTGTGGGAATGCTGATAACAAGTGCCGACTTCTCTGAAGTGCTAAGGCAGTTTTGACATGAATATGATGCGAGAAAGTCAACTTGTTATCAACATAAATACCTAAATCTCTTATCTGATCCACCGGCTCGATCCTCTGACGTTCAATGTAGTAGACGCGTCCGGGACCGGTCTGTCCGAGGTGAAGAACATTGATTTTTTCAGCTGCAAACGGCATCTGCCAGTCCCTTGACCACGCGCTCACTGCATTGATCGCCTCCTGGAGGACGGGTCCGGCTTCACCATACAACTTGAGATCATCTGCAAATAATGCAAATTTAACACTTGATGGAATAACGGATTCAAGATCATTTATAAAAATCAAGAACAGTAAAGGACCCAGGACCGTTCCCTGTGGAACACCTGAGATTGGAACAAATTCAGACGAAAAAGTATTACCAATTTTAACGACAGATATACGATTTTCTAAGAATTCCTTTAACCAACTAATAAGCATACTAGCAAAACCAAATTGTTTACATTTATAAAGCAGCTTTGCGTGTACAACCTTATCGAAAGCTTTTCTGTAGTCAAAGTAAACGCAATCTACTTTTTTTTTACACTTCAAGGATGTTTGCCATTCTGAAATTACTTCTAAAAGTTGAGTCGTACAGCTTCTAACTTTTAAAAAACCATATTGACTTTTTGAGAAAGAATTTTTAAAGACAATTCTTATACCAGACGCAAGTATGGTCTCCATAAGTCTTCCAACAGGGGAGGTGAGGGTGACTGGCCTGTAGTTTTCAGGATTGCTTTTGCTTCCTTTCTTGTAAATTGGAACTATGCACCCGTACTTACCACTGCCAGGGAATATGTGAATAAACAAAAGACGATGAAAAAATTATAGATAGGGGCGAGCACAGTGTAACACCGCATTTTTTGATAAAAAATTGGTTTAAGCCTTCAATACTGTACGAGAACTTATTTGGTAACTTTCTAATAAAAGAATAAACAGAGTTGCAATCAAAATTAAACATAGGTATCTTTTCGTTAGCACAGGGTATCGAGGGTAGCAAATTATTGTCAATAGCATAGTTACCATCAAAAACATTACGAAAAGCATCAGCCTTATCTAGGTCACAAAACAGTACTGTATTATCATTTATTTTCAAGGTTGGAATTGAATTGTTTGCTTTTAATTTAAGCCGAACAAATTTGTGGATACTTGAATAGGACTCAGATTTTATAGCACTGGTTTTTTCTATGTGCTTTTTTTTCAGGTATTTAACCTTCTTTTGCAAGTTACGGTATAGTTGCCGTAATAGTAAATCTTTGCCGCATTTGACAAGCTTCCACAAGTTTGTCAGTTTTTTTTCTAATTTCTTAATATTAGATGGAAATCTTATACGACACTTATTTCTTTCAGAACGTTCAACCATAGGACAGAATTGACTGATAGCCAACCGGCAAATTTCCACAAAATTGTCATAAAAATTTTGTAGGTTTGGACAATTGTCCGATATTTGTCTCCAGTTGAACATTCGGAAAAAGTCATTGATTTTCTCATAATCAGCCTTTCTGTAGTCAATGTACTTATACCTGGAAGGTTTTTGGGGAATGGTTGGGAAATCATAATAAATATCAACAGCAAAATGATCGGAAGTGACTGGGTTTTCAATGACAGAGACAGAAAGAACTCGATCACTGTCCGTTAACAAAACATCAAGAATTGTGTGGGTACCACGATTTGTAATTCTAGTAGGCTCAGTAACTAGCTGTTGCACATTATGGATAATAGTAAAATCTAAGAATATTTGACTGATATTGCAGTTTTTAGATAGTGACTGAGACTGCCAGTTAATAACAGGAAAATTTAAGTCGCCCAAAATTGAGGTATTTTTGGGCTCGAAATATTTAGTGAGTATCTGAATAAGATGGGTCGTGCCGTCAATACTCAAATTTGGAGGTCTATAAACCAATATAAATCGATGGTGTTCATTAGAATTCATATATAAATCAGATACGAGTATATCAAAACGATCTAAATAATGAGAGCCTTGAGGAGCTGTACGAGAATAAGAACATGAATAAACTTCACAGAAATTATGAATATTCTTGTAAATGAGGCAGAATCCGCCTCCGTGTCCGTGAAGTCTATCTACACGAAAAGACGAAAAATTACAATGTGATAAGTGTCCAACGGGTTGCTTTTCAGAAAGCCATGATTCATTAATAAAACAAAAATCATAATTACACGAAATCAATTTGTCATATAAAGATGTGACTTCGCTGGGCAAAATCAATGATCTCGCGTTAAGTAACAAAGCCCTGTGTGAATGACCCTCGCTGGTCTTTGGTGGTGAAATATCAGGTTGATACGTAGAGGTCAAAGAAAGAGAAACAGATAACTCCCGAGGCGTTTGACTAGTTATTGGGGTACAATGATCAGAAAATGACACGGATTTTTCGTTTGGTCCCTCGAGTTCCTAAGCAACAAACACCCGACCTGGATTTTGATTGTGATTAGAATGTTTTTGGATAGAATGTTTTTGGATTCTGAAAATGTGGCGCTACCTTCACCGAAAAACGAACATTCTGCCGTGTTATCTAAAAAACAGAGAGTACGGTATGGCAAGTTGCCAAAGTTTCATGCAACGTGCGCACAGTTGGTAGGAGAGTCAGAGAAGAAAAGATGGCAGACATCTAGAGAGTACGAACAAATACAAATGACGAAATTATAGACTACGGAAGTGTACAAATGGCGAAAATTTCGTCGTTTTTAGGCCAAAATTAAAATATGGAAATTTTGCGATTTCGAAATGGTTTTGAAATATTCGCGTAAAATTGGTCTACATTTATATTTATTTTCTGACCACCTGGCTCCCAAGAGAAAAATGTAAGAAATCTTTTTCTAATAGATGCCATCACACGACTCCCAACGGTTTTTGAGAACTTTTGTACCGCGCAAAAAATATTCATACGTGTTATTTAGAAAAATATTTATTTAAAAATTTCCGATCAAGCTTTTCATTCTCCGACCACCTGGCTCCCAAGAGAAAAATGTAAGGAATCTTTTTCTAATAGATACCAACACACGGTTCCCAACGGTTTTCGAGAACTTTTGTACCGCGCGAAAAATATTCGTACCGGATATTTGAAAAAATGTTCATTTAAAAATCGCCTATAAAATTTTTCGTTTTTTGACCAACTGGCTCCATAGAGAAAACCATAAGGAATCTTTTTCTAATACATGTGAACGCACGAATCTCAATGGTTTTCGAAAACTTTTGTACCGCACGAAAATTAAAATCGCCGGTTGTTACCATAATTGGACTTTTTTAACGTTATTCTAGGATTAAGCTGTTTGCACAGTAGGAGACCACATAAACCCTTAACGACTAGCCAATTTCGCTACTTATTTACGGTTATAAGAATGTAAATAAGTCTGTCAAATGGTCTCTCACTAAGGCTCTATATTGTATATTTAAGCCAAAACTTTCCAAACACTCAACTCCGCGACATGTGTTCACTAAGATTGGGTGGTATGCAACAAGATACCCAGCGCAAAATATATCGGCAACGTGGCTCCTTCTGTAGTTTCGTCACTCAACGCAACGTCAAGTTTGTTTTCAACCTTCAAAGCATACGACATCAAGTACACCTACGACATCGCAGTAACCAACTAGGACGGACATGGTGTCGGATGTACCCTCACTAATGCAAGTGTGATGCGTCCTGGTGCCATCCTCTAGTGTCACCGGCCCCAAGGAGGCTGTGTCTATCGCCCTTGTTGTTGTGTCCTCCTATTCGCCCTTCGAGTGCGAACAGGAAAACACCAAGAATATGGGCACCGTTTGAATGCACCAACACCCCCGACGATGCCGCCATTTAGTTCCGCTGTGAGACGTTCGCCAAAATATCGGTTATCATTTAAAACATAAACATTCTATCTATACAGCATCATCAACACGGCGAGCGACGACATCTTACGCTTACCTCTTCAGTTTCGTGCGGAAATATTTTTCTTTAGTACTCAATGTCTCTACAGAACCGGATGAGAGTCTGGAGACGGCAGAACGAGAATAGGACGTTTTGAAGCGCACGAAAAGGCTAGAACCGTTTGTTCTAGGCTTTCGACATGAAGTCCACAAAGATAGTGAGAATTTATGAGTTTATATAAGAGTTTATTAGTGGGAGTGGGAATTGATAGTAATGCACAGACAAGAGGAATACACCACGAAGGTTAAGTTAAAGGGATAAGCTCACTAATATTTACATCTCTTTGAATATTTTTTATTCATAGTATGGCCGAAAATATTCACATCATTACCTTTGCTCCCCGAGGTAGTAGTGCTTGCTCAAAAAGCTGAGTTACCTCGAATTTATAAAACAACTGGAGTACCGCAGCCGATAAGTGGGAAAGAGCGTATCTGTGGGAGTGCATCGTCTACTGCTACGGCTACGGAATAACAGCACGTCTAGGTTAATAGGGCTACGAGAGCCAACGTGCACTCACGGGACCAAAGACGTAGACTACCACACACGGACACGGACGGCTGCGCTACCAAGAATATGCCTCTTTAGGCCGAATATATGCTACGGTTAAGGTATTTAACGATGTAGTTAATAAATGTAAGCCGGAATTAGAATATAAATCCTAATCCTACGGTAATTAGGGTAATATATAAGAGAGTTGTCGTACAGTCACGACAGCGCACATCATTCGGCTATCCGAACAGCATTATCAGGCATCTATTTTGTATGGTAAATATTTGTGTGTGACCTTATCCTGCGTCGATTTTCGGTCCGTCTTTGCCGTCTTTGCAAGCTTGCCTCATTACCTTCGTGTGTGAGCTTCTCTTCTTCCGTACAACCACTATATGGCCCATGCCTACCCTAAGAGCTTGTTTCATTTTCTTCAGTATAGTTAAACAGTTTTAAGGAAGACTTAAAGGATCGCAGTCACTACAAAATCATCATTTTTCTTTGAGCTTACTTGTATTTAGTAAAGAATAAAGACAAATACTTTACCAAAAGCGAATAATTTGAATTCCAACTCAGGGAGTGAACTAGTAAAAAAGTAGTTCTACTTAACTACCGCAGGATGACGAAACGTGTTCATACCGCTGCTTCCCGATCGGGAGTCTGCAAATTATATCGGAAAATATCTGCATATTATATTTCTACATATGGCGCAAGAGTCTGCAGGCGTATCACTACACGTTTCATAATCCCGCGGTAGTTTAGTAGAAATACTTTCCTACTTGTTCACCCCTTGAGTTGGAATTCAAATTATTCAAAAATTAAAATTGTTTTACGCTTCAAGAGCGTGCACCTTTATTCAAGGGAGTACAAAGTACAATTTCAAGGTTTTTGCTTATGACATGTTCCGCAGAGGTCCCGAGCAGTAGGCGACGAGTTCCAGATGACAAATTGCTCGACATCTTCGGGCTAGGGCCAGGAGGGATCGCCCATGATTCCCTCGCCTGGTGGTGGTTTCTCGCCTGGTGGTGGTTTATTCGGTTTTGGTAAAGTATGTTTCTTTATTCTTTACTAAATACAAGTAAACTCGAAGCAAAATGATGATTTTGTAGTGACTGCGATCGTTTAAACACTACGCATTCAAGGTTTATTTTATTCAAGCATAGTCATCGACATATGATGCACGGAAATGCAGTATCCAAAAACCATTTCGAAAAATAAGATGTTGCACATGCGGGACGTGATCGTTGCCATATCGGGGTTTTTTGGAAGAATCGGGGCCATATCGGGGTTTTTTCCAAAATAATCGGGGCCTTATCGGGGTTTCCACTTTCCTGTGTACCACTTTAGTTTTAAAGCGAATATGTAGGCACTGAAAATGAGCAAAAAAAAAAGCGAAACTAGCGTTTCCATACCAGACGTTAATTTAAATAGGCGACTGAATATGTAAATACGAAATTGGAATGCGCTGCATCTTGAATCTTGCTATTTGCCGATTTAAACTGAAATTTATTCAATCGGACCCAAATTTATGCAAAGGTTCCGAATTAGCGTTTACTATGGAAAAGGCGAGCTTTGTAATTGATTTTCTTTTAAGTGGGTAATTGTAGACAACTTTTGTTATTGTTTCCTTAATCGGCAACACGCATTCTATTAATACAGCTTAACTTCAAAAAGGGCCTACATATTCCCTTTAAAAACGAGCGAATTTTCACTAACATGATTGATTAGTTGTGAGAAATCCATGTTATTCGGCACTCATAGCAAAATCCTTCCCAGAAAAGTTTTGGTGAAGTAGTAGCATGGGGAGGAATGAAATGTGACTCCGACAAATACAAGTTGATGTTTGGAAAACAATATAAAACGCAATTTGGCTACCGTAGATTTGAATATACTTACTTAAAATCGTGCGTAAACAGAACCGTAACGAACGCGCGGAAATTAGCTCCTCCTACCTAACTTCAGCTCCCTACCAACTGTGATGCGGCTTCAATTACGTTTCAAAAATTTTCTTCGGTTTTTGTTCCTTGGGGAATATGATGTGGCTTTTTTTTCATCTAAATATTTTTTATTCTGTTTTGTTTTCTTTGCGAATTCTTAGTGAACACCGTCATCGTCCGAGTCGAGTTTTACTTGTTTACTGGGGAAAAATGATGACTTTGGCGGCATTATTTTCACTTTTCCAAACATTGCTCGAAAACGTGTATGAATTAAAACGTGGCTTCTAAAGTCCAAAGTCATACCGTCATATGTCATACATTTGTGGCGTTATGTATCTACAAGGAACTTTGCTTTTTTTGAAACCGTACATTGTTATCGACATGCATGATGGTTTAAGTAAATGAACTCATTTCAGGATTTCAGTGCCGTCAAGTTTTCTTCTTCGCCTCCCTCTTTTGGACGTGCTATTTTAAGCTGCACGATACGGAATGGAACAATGGCAAGCGACTTGTTAACTATTCGGTAATAATTTGGCTATGTGCATTGGAATCACCTTTCTTTCACTTCTTATTTTTTTACAACGTTTTGTTCAGCGCAACTGCGCAAATCAGTTACTAAACTTGCACACTAAAGGGTCCCAGTCCTCAGTTACACATTAAAGGTCTATAAAACAGTAAATTCTCTATTAAAGTTATTTAAGGTTATATTTTCAGGTTGCTTCTCTTCTCGCCCTCTTCTGTTTGAGGCTTCTGGTGCCTTCCTCACTCCTCTGCCTTCTGACGTCAGGTGCGCGATTATGTACAATTTGATTCTCACACTTTTGACAGTCGGCTGTTGACATTTGGCAGTCGTCGTAAACTGATCCACCTATATTCGCCGGGTAATGATGTCTGAACTAATGCAGATAGCTAATTTTTTTTTTGGCCCGTGCTTGAGGACAATTAGTACTTATTAAGCAATATAATAAGTGGTAATTTGATTCGGTTGAAGTTTTGATGTAATGCTTTAAAAATGGGTTGTCACAACGTGAAACTCCGCGCCATCGCCGCGCACAAAAACAGGGTGCGCCAGCGGGGTGCGGAGCACCGCCTCTAGAGTGCGCGGAGGGGTCGCCAGGGGTGCTCTAACAACACCTGGCGCACCCACACCCTGGCGCTAGTGGTGGCGCAGCTGCCGCGCATACCCTAAATGATGCACCGCAAGTGCGCCAAGTGAGCTAGAACGCCACTGGCGCACCTGGGGCGCACCCACCGCGCAAACTAGAGGGGGGGGGGGTGCGCCGCGCACCATCGGCGGACCCTTATTTTGTGCGCGGTGATGGCGCGGAGTTTTACCAGTGCACAAACTCACAACTTGCTTCAAAGAAATGCCTTCCTGGAATCTGAAGAAGAAAGAAGGATGAAGGGCAAACATCACAATTAAATTTTGATTTTTTAGGATTCGTTATGCTCTTCCTCTGATGCTTGTCTTCGTTTCACCCCCTGCTTTGATCATCGATTTTTGGGCAAATTCGAACTTTGAACACGGCCTGATCAGTTTGGTGAGGTTTTTTTATCTGTGGATTATCAATATCAGTCCTTTTCTTTTGTTCTATACATCAGTCGACAAATGTTGCATTTTGCAAAGAAGTATAGGGAGAAATTATGATATAAAGTGATCAACAAGTTTAGTGCGAGTTTTTTTCCAGACATCTATTTGCTATTAGGAAATTTGGCCAAAATATAGTAATAATACGGACCGCGTAACTTAGCCATTCATTGTTATTTTTTCGTTTCAAGTTGATATTGGATGTTTATTTCTGTGAAGATCGTGCTCGTTTTCTGCATCCGCATCTTCAATACACTGGTGGAGGTGACTTTCCTGATGTCATAATTGCATCTGTTTTGATGTTTGTAAGCGATCATTCCTTTTTTCGTTTGCAGTGATACTGAGATGGCTGGCCTTGTCATACTGCCCAGGTAACTCATGATATTGCTATTGAGCTTGAAATACATTACATCTTCAATCTTCATCTTCAGTAAACATTCGTAATTTAGGGTCCGAAGTCAGAAGTGTTCTATTTTTGTTCTATTTTAGAAAAAGACCATATAGTTATCGATTTTTTTTAATTTTCAGATTTACCTGCGCCAGCACGGCTACTGTTCTTCTTTCTCCTTTGGCTGTGCTGTGAATTTCGGTCGAATGGTTGGCGACTATCGATCAGCCTTATTGCAAGTTGTCTTAACGGGTAAAATGTGCCTTTAAAGTTTAGCTGGCGGTAGCGGGGCGCAGACACGTTTTTAGCAACAACATTTAGTGAGTGTAAGCCATGGCAAATATCATACTGTGAGCTCACTTCTTATATAATTACTTAGTTCAAAACGTCTTCGTCTTCTTATGGCTTTCTTCAGAGGTATGTTTTTTTAGGTAATCTTAACTGCTATAGTCTAGAATATTGTAATTTTTTTGTTACTATATACACACTGTAACATATTTGCATTAGGCCAAGAGTTGTAAATGGTAAGCCCCCGTTAGTGAGCAGCTTCCAAAACTGTACCTACTTGTTGATCTACTGCTTGAGGTTGAGCACTGTACTTACTTTCCTAACGTAGACAATATTTCTCTCATTAGTGGAATTTAGGTGGATGGACGCTAATCGAGATGTTCTTCAATACGGATTCGTTTGTTGGAGGTACAAAGGGATCGCGCTTTTGAATGCTGATAGCGTGACCTCTCAAGCCGTTGTTTTGGAGCAAGGTGCCGATGTATGGCTCGGTGTGGTAGGATTTTTATCACCGCCTTCAGATCCGAGTCCTTTGTAATTTGCAATTGCAATCACGGAAAATACTCTTTACTCACCTCACTCAATTAGGGGACGAGTTCCCGCTTTCTCGTTTTTCTTTGTGTGTGAAAGTTGTAACATGGACTCAGCGGAATTAAGTGTAGGGTTGTTAGCTCTACTGTTACTTAACAAAACCGCAGTGTGACTTGAAATTAAATTGCTTAGAAAAGGTGCATTGTTTAGTTAACGAACTCATTATGTGATAACATGCGATTACCTGCTGACTACTTGGGTACTCTAGTTATCTTGATAAACACACCAATAATTTATGTCCAATATTGAAATTTAGGTTGGTTCACCCAATGTCGATTTTCGATTCGTTCACTCTTGTGGAGGTACCATTGTACCAAGGACGCTTGTGGGAGCCCTTGATTTGTAAGTCAAAGTCTGCCACTTTTATCACTCCCATATATGTCCATTATATTCTGTGAATTTTTGCCTTACTCACTTTCTCACGCAATTATGGGGAGATTTCTCTTAAGGTCTCGTTATGCAACAGGTTTCCATTCATTTAGAGAATACGTGGGCCTTTCATTTGTATAATTGCTTTACTTTCAGATCACGAGAAGATGTTTGCTTTTCCCTGCATCGTGCATCCTAACGGCAATTTCAATCCATCTTTCTATTTTGGATCATCTCGCCGTGCTATTGATTGTTTTGGCCAATCGATTACCGGATGACGTCATCGACATCGACCAAAATGAATTGGATACACCACTGTGCAGTCAGTTTAAGTTCACTTTGGCGCTTCAGTCCGTTAACTTGTTAACTAGCTTAGATTCTCGTCTATGAGTCCCGAGTAGTAAAGTAAGAATGTTCGCAACAACATATTATGAATTTTTTCAACGTTTCTGAAATTGCATTTCTTTGAGTGCATCGTGTAGGTGCTTCTGTTAGTACTGCAACTGCGTACATTGCAGAAAGAGAATACGCATGCTACCAAGCAAAGGACCGTCATGGCTACAATGCTGCCGAAGTATCTGGGTGGAGTTGGCTGTATGGCTGGCTGTTTATTGCATGAAGAAAAATATATATAAAAAAAGAAAAAAATGTGTAAAAAAAAAGAAAAAATATAAAAAAAAAAGAAAAAATATAAAAAAAGAAAAGAAAAATATATATAAAAAAAAGAAAAATATAAAGAAAAAAAGAAAGAAAGCGATAATGCAAAAAAAAAAACGCATTGGAAGATATGAAGATGATCAGTTTTTTTTTCTCGAATTTTGTGGTATGTGAAAACCATGATAAGTCGAATATGAGTGACGCGCCCTGTTAGTGGATGATGTGAAATAATAGTTGGTTTTCATAGATCTGTAGCTCTGTTTCCAGATGAGATGTCTGGTTTACTTAATGCCTTATTTTTAGTTTTTCCTTTTCGAATTTTTTGATCATATGACTTATCGTATTACTGTAGGTTGCTTGGGCTCGGGTTGATAGTTGACTGAAATTTAGGCGTAGTTGTTAGTTTTTTTGCCAGTTTAGTTAGTTTTGGTAAACCTCTCTGGAGCTTTAAGCGATTGTTCACTTTTGATACCTTTGCTTCTGTCTATTGCAAGTTGCATCATCTTTATAGGCGAATAGCATTATTCAATTATTCTGAAATTGACTGAAATTGACTCTCTTGCTTTTATCTCGACTGTATGTATTTATGTCTGTCCGTATGTTCGTCCATCTGTGTGTTTGTCCGTCCGCTTGAATTCTGAGTGTGGCTCCCGCTCTGACAATGAGAATGCTGAAGTGAAGAGGCGTCGAACGGTTCATTGAGTTTGAGGTGGGTTTTCATTCTGATAATAGATCCATATGTATCGCTTGTTTATGCATTTGTCATGGTTTTAGCAGTTGTCATTGTTTTCATAACGGTACTGCAATATAATTATAGTAGAATGAATAAAGTAAATATTTCAGGTTAGATCTGTGCTGTAAGTCTAATTTGAGGACCAAGTACGAATTTTCAGCGAAGTCATCTCGTTCAAGAGGTTCCAGTTCTGATGGTGATTTATCTGCTGTTCCTGTTCTGTCGTAAATCGTAAGTTGAATTATTCTTTTTTTTTATAAATTTCTTTGATGCACGAGCGTGCTCGCACGGTGATTGTTCTGTTCCACATAGGGTTTCAAATTGTCCCGCGTAGGTCATACGTATTAAGCGCCGAGTTCCATATTCTTATGACGAGACTTAAGTATTGATAATCCATTATTCCCAACCAAGTTTTACGTTTATTGAACTTATTGACAGTCATCAGTAAGTAATAAGTAATAACGATCTGGGTTTTAGGCATTCGCCGGAACTGAAATGTCACTGCGTCACCGCTCCAACGAGCAATCTACTGAATTTGCTGCAGTTTTGCTGCGTCAGACCGATCAGTGGGAGCAAGAAGGAGACGGTAGGATTGTTATTAAGTAACTAATTGTGTTTGTTGGGAGAGCTGTATGTATACATGCAAATTTTAAACTTAGTTTATTCATAGGGTTTGAAATTTGAATAGACCAACTGGTTGGGCACGGCAGTAAAAAATGTGCGCCTTCCTTTCGCCGCGCAACTCTCCTAGCGTTCGCCATAACTGACCTCGCGATTCTTTCAGCCATTTCTTTGGTATTATACTATCTAATTTTAAAGTCTTTCCTTTTGTACTTGTACTGTGTTTTGTATTAATTGTATATATGTCATGTTTCATATTTTGTATTCGTGCTATAGTAAACAAGTAATTGAGGTTAAGGTGCTTTTGCCTTTATACAGTATTCTAAGATACTGTTGCCTAGGTAGTATTGCACTATGTTATAGGAACTCTTTTCTGCTCGCTCTCATGTTTTTGCCTGAAGTCTGGATAGCGTTGTAGACATAGAAGAGAAAATTATGGCGATTGAAAGATACGGTAAGAATATTACTGAATAAAAAAACTGAATACACGTGTCAAGTGAATATGAGCATAATTGTGTATGTTTTCTTAAATTATGTGTACTGTTTTTTTAGAGCTGGTAAAAGAAGGGGAAGCTTTTTGATTTAAAAGGATGGGTTCACTACAAAATCACATTGTTTTTATGCAAAGGAAAGTGTACAAAGGAAAACTTAAACAAAGAGCATAACAAATATTCCTTGAATTATTCCCTAGGGCAGATATTAGGTAAAAAAAGGTGAGTATTGATCGATCTTCCGTTAAAGTTGTACTGCAAGATAAACTAAGGAAGCTAAGATATATGGGTGAAACACACTATGTTCTTCTTTTGCAGGTTTCTCTTCGTTCGTCACCATTTCTCCTGCTTAGAATGTTTGAATTTGTCTTCGGGTCAATGAGAGGCGAATCTGATAAAGGAAAGTAAGCCGCCGACGATGTACGTGGAAGTTTTGTGGTTGAACAATACAAGGTAAATAAAACTTGCAAATTGGACACGAGTAGCTTGTATCATGTCATGTGGAATGTACTTCGGCATATTGGTTTTTGTTTATTAGTTAATGTGGGAATGTTTTATTCTATACTTTTTACTATGTTATAGGCACCCTATGGTCGTGCGATGAGCCTTGTTCTTTCGGTTGTCTGAGGTGTCTCGGTCTCTGCCAATGTTGGCTGGATGCTGGATGGGAACACACAGATGTGGAGCAGTGGAGCGAAGTGTTTTTTTTTGTGGAATGACTGGAATGAGGATACGGATACGGTAAGAATTAAGTAAATAAGAATGTGTTTGCTCGTAGAGGCGGAGTACACTAATCAACTCGACATGCGAATGATTGTGCATGCTAATTTCCTTCTTTGTGTAGTCAGTAATCATAATACGTATTCGGTAATCATAATACGTATTTCTATTCAATAGTAATTTCTCATTTCATTTATGAATTTTAGGTGGATCCGTGGATCCGCTTCAACTATCGAACTTTGGAGTGTAGTGGAGTGGCGAAGTGGTCATGAATTGGGGTTTCCGAACGTGAATGACTCACCATCGACAATAGGACAATTGGCTTGGCATTGATTGCGCTATCTGGTCTGAAGCCTGACCTACTTGGTTTGTAGGTTTTTTTTTTAGTATTTTTAACATAATACACTGATGAAACTCGAGAGTCGAAGACGTCGCCGCGCAGAAAAAGTTCGCCACAGTGAGGCGGCGCTCCGGGGTGCGCCACAGGTGAACCACATATGCGCCATCTGACATTCGCGCACACGCGCACCTGTTGCGCTCCCATCACACTAACTAGAGGGCCACCATATGGCTGGCCGTGCGCGATGACGGCGTTTAGCAGCGTTTTACTTTACACTGTTTTTTAGGAACGCACGTGTGAAAGCTGTAGTTCGCTAACTTTCTCTGAGTTGTCTGCAAGTATTAGTTGGATAGGACCAGTGAATCGGACTGTGACAGGATTGATACGGTAGGAGTGACACTTAATATTTAACTATGTAGACGTAGGCGATTGCCATGATTACGGGGAATCATTATCGCACGCATGTGTAAGTATCTGAGTATAATTCTTATTGTGTGTTCCAATTCGATCCAATTCGAATACATTACTTGTATGTATGTTTTAGAGATGCTTGCAAAGAAGGCGTTGTGAGTGGTGTGGCGTGGATCGACGTTTTCTATGGGTGGAACTCGGTCGGCTCTTTCACATTCAACTCCGACTACCATGATCTCGGACATTAACACGGTGAGGAACTCTTACAAACCTTGCCATTAGTAATAAACTAGTAATAACTGGTAATAAACTAGTAATAAATTAGAAATAACGCCATTAAAACCCAAACTATGTTAGCGCTCTCGCGCTAACAAAGGATAAACTATGCTTGCTTGTGGTAGACTTGAATACACCAGTCAAAAATCTTTATACATTGCATTGTGTTATAGGCACCTGTGTTCTGGTGTGTGAACCTGGAATCTACTAATCGCGCAACAGTCGGAGAGGACCGGAATCAATCACTGAGAGCGAAGCGAAGTGTTTCACGAACCATATTATGGTAAGAATTGTTTATGAGCTGAAAGAAATCAGTGGTGGGTTATACTTTAGCTTATTTTTAGAGGGTGGTACTTGTTGTTTTTGCTAGCTTCCTTCGAGTCATCATTACTAATTAGGATTTTCACTCTTGCAGGTCTCCCTCATTTGTCAACTTGTCAACTGTTGGATCGTGTGGATATTTGTCTAGTGTCATCAGAGACTTCGATGATGGACGTATGTAATCTGAGGATTGGATCGTGCATTATACAAGGTAAGCACAACGCACAACTGAAAATATGAGTTGTGAAGGACTTTGTGTTAGTGCGTCAGAGGTTTTTGAAGGTGTGGTATGCAGATTTACTTAGCTCTTTCAGGGTGTTTATAATCGATTAGTGATTTTAGACCGCGGAATCGCAAGTGTGATGTTCGGTCTCGAGACGGACTGGTGGACAACTGGTTACATCAACCTGCCCTTAGCAAGCTGGACAACAAGCGTGTGTCTGGTTTCAGCCTGGTGGAGAAATGGTAAGTTATTTGAATACCTTACACTGCTGTGTCGAGTGAACCAGAGTTCACTTTGTGCCTTATGTGGGCATGGGATGGGATGTTTTTTGAGCCAGTTGTGGCCCGTCTGTTATTGTAATTAAAGTATTAAGGTTCGTATTTTTAGTTCTTACCGATGACAGCAGTTTACCTTACCAGAGATGTCGAAATGATGTCTCCGATTTTCTCGACTCCTCGGATTATCAAGAGCACGCCCTCCTGTTTGTTTGGTATGTTTTGCCTTCACTCATCCTTCTGACCACAGACGCTCTCCATTATGTATCTTTTAGAGATCTAGAGGTTATTCTTAAGTGTTTGCTGTGAATAATTAATAGGAATTCAGGTTGTACAATATGTCTTGAGAGCTGCTAGCGGTCGCGCCAACACAGCAACAAAAAAGCGGTATTGACTCGAAGCCAAGGATTGGACAAGTTATTTGCCAAGGATGGCTAGATTGACACTGTTCTGAAGTTGTGCTGGCGATCATCGAGATCAAATCTTTCCTTCGTTTGGTATGTTTTGCTTCTACCCATACTGCAACTGCTAACAATAAGAGGTGTCGCACCACAGGAAAGCGTAGACTCCAACCTTATGACTTCTTATGAAATATTTTGTCTGGTTTTGCCCATTCGACTCATTTACCAAATACTAAGCTAAGATGTTTGTTGGAGGAAGATCCGTTCATAGAATATCTTACTTTCAGAGTGTTTAATATATCCGGCTTGTGATTAATTAGTTAATAATTCAGGTAACGCAACAAGAATACGGGTTTTGACATTGGAACCTGCAGGAATGAGTGGTTCTCATCCGGAAAGTCTGACCTTTGGACTAATGATGGGACTTCAAATGGTTAGTGATTTACATGTCTTTTCAATACATAAATAAGGAGTAGCACACTTTAGTCATTGACAGTTTCCTTTTTCGCCTGATCAACTTTTTAATCTGGATTCAATAGCATCTGAGCAATTTCATTTGAAGCACTAATTCATGAGTTATTAATTCTAAATGGATTTATATGTTTATTATTCAGTTTTGTACGTGTGCGCCTCCCGAGATCGACGTTACCTGCCACTTATATTGCTTATGGTGGCCTATGAAGATTGTAAAAAAGTATATTTACGAAAATATTGAAGGCTGTGTCAGTCTCAGTATGAAGAGCTGATAAACGTGAACTTTCACAGAAACTTTGACTAGCTGGAGATGATGAAATGAGTGCATGAAGTTGAGTGTGGAACTTTGTTTTGAAGATAGATTTTGTTTTTCTTATAGTTTGCATATCAAAGGTCCGCGAAAGTTCACCATAAAAAAACGTAAACAGCCAGAGCGAAAAAATCAAACGCTCTAAAGAAACGAAAAGAATCAGACGAAAAGATCCTCCATGGACAAGTTTTTGATTTGTCATAGAATTGTACGGTGACATGTCTATATCTTGTAGAATTGTTTGTTGCAACAAATGCTGCATAATGTTCTTTCATTTTCGTTATTAGTATGATTAGCATTATCGTGTCTAATTATTGCACTAGATTTTTTATTCTTTACTACGTTTATTATGTACCTGCTCTCTGAATTGCTTCTCTCCATTTTCTATTCCTTTCTATTTCTCTGCCTCTTTCTCGCTCTTCTCTCTGTCTCTCTCCTCTCCTTGCATCGTCCTCTCCATCTGGATGGGACTTCCCGCACGTCGTCGGTTTAAGCTGCTGGTACGTTCTTTTCTTTCCATTGAATTATAGCTAAATTGCGAAAGAATTAACCCATTCTGGTGTTGAACTTTATTCAATTTAGTGGCACATAGGAAGTATGACTACTGTCTGTAGTCTGTTACGTAAACATTTCATATTTTTTTTCAGACCATTATCCGGAGCCTCCCCTTGGGAAGTCTACCTCGTCGTCCTCGTTTCAACTTGGACATGTGGTGTGACAATGGTCTTGTTGGATGTCGCCGAGTGGACGGATATCCGCCGGATCGAAGGTAAAGAACTGTGATAAACAACTGCTGACACTGACATGCATATTGCGACAACTTAAGATTGATATTTAGCGCCGATCTTCTCACCAATCGTTTAACAATATGAAGAATCAATAAATAATCTAATTGGTGTAAGAACTTAAGTATAAGAAATGCGTTATTTTAAATGTTTGCATCTTTCTTTAGATTTCGCGTGACCGGCACACGACAGTGGCAGAGAGTGGAACATATTTCTATGCGTACGAAGTACGAAGGTCGCACTCATGACTACTAGGTATGCTTTACCCTTTTACGCATTAACTAGGGTAATGTGTACTATTGAAACAATACCAAACTACCATGGGTTTCTGTTTGTCTATTAATAACATTACGGTCTCTGTGATTATGTATTTCTTGAATTCAGGATTGATATCTGCTGGAGTGCCATCGTCACCTATGAGAATTCCGCCGCCACGGATTCTTCTCAAGCATGATCTTCCGAGCTCTTTGGACGTTGCCTGGAACATGTTCGCTGCCCTTGAACCGATGCGACGTGTCGGCTGTAGCACAATGGTTTGTTTTGAATTGTGATTAGAATCGTGAGCGACTTAAGGTTATTTTTTCGTATAGCTGTTTGGGAAAATAAACTTCATGGATTGTAGTTTAGGTATCCTAAGTCAAAATCAATTCTGCCAGTTTAGCCGTACTACTGTGATCTCAAATGTTGCACTTTCAGTGCCACATACTGTAGCGTGGAGTTGACGATGCTGTAGTCCCGTCAGTTGCACCTTTTCGGCGTATGTGATGTAGCTGGCTCTCAGGAGATGTTAGGAGGTGTATAGTGGAAGCAAATGTCCAGCGGGATATCTAAATATGAAGGTAAGGAACTATTTTAAACTACATATTATAAACATATTGAAGCAAAGTGATTAGGACAGAACCGTAGATGAAGTTGACGCAAAGACATTTATTAATTCAATTCTTAAAGCGAAATACCAGCCGGGTTTTGAAACGCATCGTGGACAACAAAATTTTTACGTATTTAAGTTACTCGAATTTAGCTCGATTTTTTATTCTAATTTATGTTCATTTGCATAAGCAACATAGGAATGCTGGTAGCTGGTGTGCTCGATGTGTTTCAAAAACCGGCCGATATTTCACTTTAACCTTTCTTGTGTACCAATTCATGAAGAGCGGTATTTCCCAATTCTCATCGTAATAGACAAAACAAAGCTTAAATGAAACTGGATGATTTCACGAAATTTATTGGAAGAATAGTAATAACATAAGAAAGTGACGGAAAGGAGATAAGTACTATTAAAACTAATAATACTACTTCACAAGAACAGTTGAACAGTATCATCTGTCATTCGATCTAGTTATCCTCCCAAATAGCTTTTCCCCCAAATGGTGGGGGGTGGGGAACCCCTTTTTATATGTATCTCTTTAATTGTGTGGCCTCAGTGATATAATAGTAATTGTCTTCTAGATACACTAATGGGTGTAGTCGTTCGAGTTTGACTCATGTGTGTGCGACTGGAACGCGGCAGGATTAATAATAAATGTTTATTGGAACAACGAGTCGTAGAGACAAAGCTATGGTAAGTAATTTCACCTTTTCAGCAATCGTTTCACTTCGTTTGCTACTTGCATTGCACTTTCGCGCAATGCACGTTTTGAAAGACGTAAGCCATTATCGCAACTTAAACAACTTATTTTAGAGTTTCACAATCACTTTCAATTGCTGTCATGTCGGAATGATAACATTTGGTTGGGAGTTTTATGTTCTGAAGGATGTGAACCTGTTCGTGGTCTATCTCTGCCTCTGCCAGTATTTGGTCGACCTGGTCTGGTGGAATTGGCCGCTTGATATGAAGCAGAATTCTTGGTAAGCTTATTTAAATGTATTTTGTATATTAACCGTACCAGCTTGCTGATATTCGTGTTTTTTTTTGTTAACCTTCATGGAAAATACGGCAATTTTTGCCATTGCCATTGTCTCATACTTTCCTAGTAATACCTGTATGGTGTATCCAATGCTAATCTACTGGTTTAGATGTCGCATCGTGCATTGTGATCAAGGAACACTACAACAAGGTATGTTCCTTAGGTAGCAGAGGCTACCTAAGGAACATACCTCGTTCCTCGTTCCTCGTTACTTCGTTGAATGATACTACTGGTTTAGATGTCGCATCGTGCATTGTGATCAAGGAACACTACAACAAGGTATGTTCCTTAGGTAGCAGAGGCAGAAAGTGAAGCTTCTCAGTGAGGCGCACTCTTGTCAACTTGCTGTCTGATGTGCTCCAACGCCCCAAGTGGGACAAGTCCTAGCCGCCGACACCGTTGAATGATACGTAGTGGTATCCCCGATGCTTGCACGTGGACTGTTGTGTCAATTTCCGGTAAGCTTATCAACCTGTTGAAATAATTCTTCCAATAATTCTTCCATGTAGGAGATACGGCCGTTTTGTAGCATTGTAGCCGGTGCATACTCGATTTCATTCGTTGTTTTTGTTAATTTGTTTAGTTAGATTACCGTTTACCTCTTGTTTGTTTAGGGCGTGACTGCATGTCCAGAAGAGGGTATAGCAACTCTGAAATCTGATGTCTGAGGATCTACTTTATCTACCTTCTCTCCACACTGCGCCTTGGTTTACCGCGCACTGTGCGTCGCTATGTTGGATACTGTTTAGAAGCGAATCTGTGCGTTTGTAGTGTTACTCTTGGTGACTATCGGTTTTTTTGAAAAGGCTCCCTTCGGACAACATTTTTCGTTCATTTTTTTTATTGTTTTTCGAAGAAAAATCGTTTTCAGAAAATAGAACGTTTTGAGAAAATTGCACACATACGTTCTTAATATGTTGTATGCAAAACCATTTTGCGTGAATTGTTTACATGCTTGCGGGTTATTAGCAAGTGATTTTCGATTCAAAAACAAAAACAGTAACCTGCAAACAGTGCTTTCTGTTAAATTTTTTTGCTTGGGTTACGTTACGTTTAATAATGTTTCATCTCTTTGGTTCTTCCTTCGTTTTCATTCCTTTGATTTCGTTGTAATTTTTTAAGGCTTCATTCAGTGCATTATATTCTTCCGTGGTTATGGTTAAGATTTATATTGGCCTGCGAAGCACCCCGATTTGTTTCTTCCTTTTTTCAGGATTTAGGTTTTCTTTGTTTTTTTCCCTTTCTATGCTTTCTAAGGTTTATTTTTTCCAGTTCACTGTTCATTCTTCCTGTTGTTTTTCACCTTTCATTCCGTTTCCAAAGAAGTTTCAGTTAACTTTTGTTTTGTTTTAACTTGAGTTCGTTTCGTGCTACCTTTTTTGGCTTCTGTTTAGTTTTTTTTCGCTCTTTTTCGCTTTTTTTATTTATTATTCGCATCTGACGATACGACCCGGATTCGGATCCCGTTGAGTGCCAACATCTTGCAACCATACGACACCGCCGGGAATAAAGCCTTCGGATGAACGCCTCACTCTGTAATCTGTCTGTCTGTAAGCCTGCGTTCCGTCTTCTCTACCAACAACAGTGGTCTTTTCCCTACGCACTATCGTATACTCCTGACTACGTGGAATATGCCGCAGTGACTGAGAGACACCGCACTGGATTGGAAAATGAAGAAACCAGACCACTGCGAAAGAAGGAATCCTGGGCCCTACTTTTTTGACCATCATGTAGCGTGGTAATAACGCTGCGGGTTCAATTTCCGCGCGCGACTGGTTGCACCTACCGGGTGTACAAACGGTAGTACAAGTGAAAACTTGGGAAGGTTGAATGAATCAGGTCTGGTTGTCCATTCCGTGATCAAAGATGGCCTATATATCTAGGCGCACTACTTCGGTAGTTCAGAATGCAGGGGCTCCCTCGGGGACCCTGCAGTCAGACCATCAATGAATACTTCGGTAGCTCAGAATGCAGGGACTCCCTCGGGGGACCCTGCAGTCAGACCCTCAATGACAGTAAAGTTCAAGCTTTCACAGTAAGGGGCTCCCTCGGGGACCCTGCAGTCAGACCCTCAATGACAGTAAAGTTCAAGCTTTCACAGTACTTCTCCGTCACGTCTAGATCAAATAAGGCCTATATACCTAGGCGCACTACTTCGGTAGATCAGAAGACCGCAGGGGCTCCCTCGGGGGATCCTGCAGTCAGTCCCTCAATGACATTTCAAGCTTTCACAGTACTTCTCCGTCACGTCTATATGCGGTGATTAACAAAGTAAAGCGACAAAGTAATATTCTTTATCACTCTCCTTTTCCAGTAATCACTCACCCACACTCAATCTCCATCTCCAGATTTTCCCCCTCTCATGTTTTCTGTCTATCACCTTCCTCCTCGCTTTCTTCCTTTCATTTCCTCTCATCAACCACTAGTAACATTCTACTAGAGATAATATTTCGAAACCATTTAACTTATTGTATTGACTTTAGGTCTCACGGTCTCGCTCCCCACATACTTTCTTACTTCTTACTTGCCTACGCACAGTCTCACACTCATTTCACATCTCAGTCTCCTATTCCCTTTCCCCCTCCCTCACTCTTCCATTCCCACTCACCTTCTTTTCGTCTCCCTCTCACCCTCCTGTATTTTATTGTACTCACTGTATACCTTTGATGTTCCTACCCTTCTCGTTCTCACTGTCTATTGTCTAGTAGGCTTTGTATACTGTAGCTCGTCTTCTCACTCTCCTCCACTCATACTGTATTTATTTTTTACTCATCCATTCACACCTTCTTTCACCTCACTCACTCACTCTCCGTCTTCCACTTACTCTTACGTAGTGTAGATATTTTTTACCTTAATTCTCCTTAACGTAATTCATCTCATTCTCACCGTGTAGATATTTTTCTCGTTAGCTCACGTCCCGCCGCCGTAATTCACCTCTTTTTCACCCTCACCTGGTGTAACTATTTTTTTCTCATTTACTCCCTCGTACTGTATAGTGTATATATTTTTTCTAGTTAACTCACCGTCTTATTTCACCACTTGTTCACCCTCGCCTCTTACTCACCCCTGTACTGTATCTCGTTAATTCCCACTCCCCCCCCCCCCCCCCCCCCCCCCCCTTACTGCATAGGTATTGTGTAGACATATCTTCGTGTTACCTCTCAGTAACTCAAGCCCCCCCCCCTTTCCACCTTCACCTCTTGTAAATATTTTCTCTCATTTACTTACCCCTCCCCCGTACTGTATAGTGTATATTTTTTTCGTTAACTCACCGTCTTATCACCACTTGCTCACTCTCGCCTCTTACTCGCCCATGTACTGTAACTCGTTAATTCCCCCCCCCCCTTGTTAACACACCGGAACTCCATTCCCCACGGTATAGTGTAAATATCTCTTCTCATTAACTCACTTTCGTTACTCACCTTTTGCTCACCCTCGCCTCTTACCTGCTCACCCCCCCCCGTACTGTATAGTGTATATATATATCTTCTCGTTAACTCACCCTAACTACCCCCTACCGTATAGTGTTGATATTTTTCTCAATAACTCACCGCCCTAACCCTAACTTACCTTAACTCACCCTGTTCCACCTTAATCACTGTATAGTGTACATCTCTTTCTCGTTACTAACTCACACCTTTCCACGTATATAGTGTACATATTTTTCCCGTTACTCACCCATCTTCTTATATAGTGTACATATTTTTCCCGTTACTCACTAACTCACACCTTTCACTTTCCACCCCTTGTATATAGTGTACATATTTTTCTCGTTATTCACTAACTCACACCTCACACCCCTGTATATAGTGTACATATTTTTCTCGTTACTCATTACTCACTAACTCACAGCTTCTAACCCCCTGTATATATTGTACATATCGTTCTCGTCACTCACTAACTCACACCTTCTCACACCCAGGTATATAGTGTACATATTTTTCTCGTTACTCACTAACTCACATCTTCTAACCCCCTGTATATAGTGTACATATTTTTCTCGTTACTCACTAACTCACAGCTTCTAACCCCCTGTATATATTGTACATATCGTTCTCGTCACTCACTAACTCACACCTTCTCACACCCAGGTATATAGTGTACATATTTTTCTCGTTACTCACTAACTCACATCTTCTAACCCCCTGTATATAGTGTACATATTTTTCTCGTTACTCACTAACTCACAGCTTCTAACCCCCTGTATATATTGTACATATCGTTCTCGTCACTCACTAACTCACACCTTCTCACACCCAGGTATATAGTGTACATATTTTTTCTCGTTACTCACTAACTCACATCTTCTAACCCCCTGTATATAGTGTACATATTTTTCTCGTTACTCACTAACTCACAGCTTCTAACCCCCTGTATATATTGTACATATCGTTCTCGTCACTCACTAACTCACACCTTCTCACACCCTGTATATAGTGTATATATTTTTCTTACTCACCATTACTCACTCCCCTCACTGTATATAGTGTACATATTTGTGTTGTTTTTGTGTGTTTGTTTATGTTTTGTTGTTGTTGTGTGTTTTTTTTTATTGTTGTTGTGTGTATTTTTTATTGTTGTTGTGTATTTTTATTGTTGTTGTGTATTTTTATTGTTGTTGTGTATTTTTATTGTTGTTGTGTATTTTTATTGTTGTTGTGTATTTTTATTGTTGTTGTGTATTTTTATTGTTGTTGTGTATTTTTAGTGTTGTTGTGTATTTTTATGTGTTGTATATTTTTTATTGTTGTTGTGTATTGGGGTTAGCCCTTTTTGGTTTTTTTATTGTTTTTTTTTAAATTTGTTTGTGTTTTGTATTTTTATTGTGTTTTTTTATTTATTTGTTTTATTTATTAGTTTTTTTTTATTTTTTATTTTTTGTTTTTTTTTTAATCATTATTACAAGACTAACCATACTTTTTTTAGGCGAGCGATGAGTGCAACAAGGATACTCGGCCGCATTCCGGAGTCCCTGCAGGAGCGAAACCTAGTTCTAAAGATGAGTTTCGTCAATTTTTCTTTTAATAAAAATGTGTAAGATCTCTCCCGCTTCACTTTCGGTGGCGTCCCTGTAGTGAAGTGGAAGAAAACCAAAAGCGCCGCACTTGAACGCCCCTTCTCCGTAGGACTGGTCGCAGTAGTTTCTGCTGGAAACTACTGTTACTTGCTTAGTATCGGTATGCTAAATTACTTTGGCCGAAGTAATTTTAGCGCACCTTGTTCTACTCAAAATGGGCGGTTGGCACTCGAAGGAGTGCTGAACGCCGCGTTATTTATAGGTGGTGTCATGAAAGTTACTGCTGGGAACTTTTGTGACATGACTTGATGCGCTAAATTACCTTGGCAGATGTAAATTGGTGTACCTTGTTCTAATCGAAATTGTTGTTCGTACTCTTTCGTTTTGAAGGAGTGCGGAACACACACTGCATTATTTATAGGCGGTGTAACGTTTCTCTCTGCTGGGAACGTTTGCAACATGCTTTGGGGCGCTCAATTACTTTGACCGAAGTAATTTCAGCGTGACTTGTTCTGATCAAAATTGTTGTTCGCACTCCTTCGTTTTGAAGGAGTGCTGAACTTCGCGTTATTTATAGGGGGTGTCATGAAAGTTACTGCTGGGAACTTTTGTGACACGCCTTGATGCCCTAAATTACTTTGGCTGATGTAAATTAGTGCACCTTGCTATAATCGAAATTGTTGTTCGTACTCTTTCGCTTTGAAGGAGAGCGGAACACACACTGCATTATTTACAGGCGTTGTAACAAACGTTTCTGCTGGGAACGTTTGCAACATGCTTTGGGCGCTAAATTACTTTGACCGAAGTAATTTTAGCGTAACTTGTTCTAATCAAAATTGTTGTTCGCACTCCTTCGTTTTGAAGGAGTGCTGAACTTCGCGTTATTTATAGGTGGTGTCACGAAAGTTACTGCTGGGAACTTTTGTGACACGCCTTGATGCCCTAAATTACTTCGGCTGATGTAAATTAGTGCACCTTGCTATAATCGAAATTGTTGTTCGTACTCTTTCGCTTTGAAGGAGAGCGGAACACACACTGCATTATTTACAGGCGTTGTAACAAACGTTTCTGCTGGGAACGTTTGCAACATGCTTTGGGCGCTAAATTACTTTGACCGAAGTAATTTTAGCGTAACTTGTTCTAATCAAAATTGTTGTTCGCACTCCTTCGTTTTGAAGTTCAGCACTCCTTCGTTTTGAAGGAGTGCTGAACGCCGCGTTATTTATAGGTGGTGTCACGAAAGTTACTGCTGGGAACTTTTGTGACATGCCTTGATGCGCTAAATTACTTTGGCCGATGTAAATTAGTGTACCTTGCTATAATCGAAATTGTTGTTCGTACTCTTTCGTTTTGAAGGAGTGCGGAACACACACTGCATTATTTACAGGCGTTGTAACAAACGTTTCTGCTGTGAACGTTTGCAACATGCTTTGGGGCTCTAAACTACCTTGACCGAAGTGAATTTCGCGTAACTTGTTCTAATCAAAATTGTTGTTCGCACTCCTTCGTTTTGAAGTTCAGCACTCCTTCGTTTTGAAGGAGTGCTGAACGCCGCGTTATTTATAGGTGGTGTCACGAAAGTTACTGCTGGGAACTTTTGTGACATGCCTTGATGCGCTAAATTACTTTGGCCGATGTAAATTAGTGTACCTTGCTATAATCGAAATTGTTGTTCGTACTCTTTCGTTTTGAAGGAGTGCGGAACACACACTGCATTATTTACAGGCGGTGTAACAAACGTTTCTGCTGTGAACGTTTGCAAAATGATTTGGGGCTCTAAATTACCTTGACCGAAGTGAATTTCGCGTAACTTGTTCTAATCAAAGTTGTTGTTCGCACTCCTTCGTTTTTAAGGAGTGCTGAACACCGCTTATATAGGCGGTGTCACAAATGTTTCTGCTGGGAACCTTTGTGGCACCTCCTGTAAACTTACAGTCGTTCTCATTTGCAATTGTTTTGTAACTTTTCCCCAACACGTGCGGCGTAGTTATGCAAAAACTTAAGAAAAAGTAAATTTCGGGAATAAAACTGATAGCTGTTCTATATCTGTCACTCATTGAGCAATGTGATGGACAGTGCAATTTGTTCGAAGAGGTTGTGGACCCGGCAGTGGACGTGTTGTTGACCGATCGGTGATGCATCATACGTTCCGTGCGTGGATGCATGACGTGGGTTAGTTCTGTCCTTTCATTTTGCCATTTTTTGTGCGTATAGTAGCTACTACAAGATATATGCACAACTATTTGATCTTCCTGTTACGTGTGTTGCACCTAGGATTGAAGGCTCTATTTACTGTTGTTTAGACTAATTTTGCATGTTCAGGTTATTCGACGGACTTCGGCAGGCTATGAGGATCGACAGGAAGATCGACAGTACCGTGACAGCTCTCACTGGTATGTTTACTTATTTTCATACGTATTTTCACATTATTTGTGATTTTCACACACTTTAAATGATTAGTATTTTATTTCATTATTATTTTCAGCGCACTCAAAGGAAGGAAGTTCTCCGCAACAACAGGGCATGGACCAGTGAACATCTAGCTTTGATAAGGGCGGCCCGCCCACTGTGAGTATTTTTAATTGTATGCGATAATTGTGAATGCACAATGTAGCCAGGTAGTTTTTCTTATTTACAACCTTACAACTCACTCATTAGCCCTTATTTTATGGAGTAAATCTCCCAAATCTTTGTTTTTCAACGATATTTCTTTGTTACTTATTGAGCGAAGTGTTGGGATATCCGCCGATCAACTCACGAAGATGGAAGCCGTTTGTTATCCACAAAAGTGGAGAGAGCGCGAACTTTACGGAACGACAATATAGGTTGGTTCTTTTTGGTGCCTTCTTGAAGAATATACTTTGTAGATACTAAAACACCCTTCCTCCACAGTATTTGGTTTTCCTTTGTAAATGTGTATGCTATATTTGCCGTGCAGACTGTACAGAAGCTGATGGTTAGTTAGTAGAGTAGTATATTAGTATATTAAACATAAGCCGCTCATAATTGCTACTAATTTGACTCAAAAGTTCATCGGTTATTTGTTTCAGGAACACTACTCTCATTCCGTCACTGGCTGTGAACACCTATTCACGGACACTATGTGCATGTGCCTGTCCGCATCGTTAGCTGTGTTTTCATTCAAGGTAATCACTTAGAGTAGTTTTGCATAGCGTATAATTTGCTAATGACGACATGATTACTGCGCTCCGTCACAATGAGGGGTGTTGGATTTATGTCCTATGCTGACAATGAGATCTTACAAAAAATTTCTGATCCCCATTGTTTATCCCAAAAAAAGTCATTTTAAACGGAGTATATTATTGGAGTTATTGGAGATATATTATTATAGTAAGTTATATTGGAGTAGGGTTATGTTTTCAGTGATCACATGACATGATATCTATGAACTCGCTTCTGTCTATGATAAGGATCCTCCCGGCTAGTTGTATAAGACCCTAGGTGGACAGGAACCTATAGAAGGATAGGTGATTATCTAGAAATCTAGACTCTACGTTCACATGGAAATTGTTTAGGGAATCTACGACCATTTCGTCACTGACTGCAACATTGAAGCTTGCATCCCATTACGGCGGCCCTAGCTGTTTTAAACAAAGGTAATTCACCCTTCCTTGAATATTGTTCGTGTTGTTTTTGTGTTTTATTTATGTTTCATAGGTTTATTCCCTAAGAGATCACAGATCACGTTTGTAAGCGGTGTTTGATTGTGTCAGTAACGTTTAGTAATAGGGGACATATGGATATGTTTCACTAAATGTGTACACATTTACACTTGCATTTGGTCTGAGCTGAGACCATTCGACTGATGATTTACTGTGTGTAGTGTGTGGTGATGCAGGCAACATCTATGCTTCTAAGTTTTCTTATGTAACTTCCGTTTCTGTTAGAGGATGAGAATGAGAACATCAATTCAAATAGTGAAAAAGCAGTCTTAATTTCTGTACTCTCTTTAGGCGTCCGTACACATACTGGTCAGATTGAGCGGAGGTGCCAACTGCCAATGGCAGCCGTATGAATATCCAACGATGCGCAGTGAGTTTATATTCGTCCTTTATCTGCTTTTGTAACCTTTTCTACTAGACAACGCTATGTGGATTCCGAAAAAAATTACGTGTAGCTGCGTTTTCTGCCATAGAACTCTGTGGCGAGCCTTTCTCATTGCATGAAATAATGTGACGCACTCGCTTAACTTGAAGAATATTGTGATTATTGATTTTCGACCATAAAATGATGTGATGATGATGAGATCACTTTGTAACGCATTAACATATATCGGTATATCTACATTAGTTATTTCTAAAGTGATCATAGTTGCAGGAACTCGAGGACGGGGCGGTGACTACGAAGGCGACAGCGATGGGAAAAATGAGAAGCATGAGAAGGATTTGGCCGACCATCTCAATTTTTTCGTTTCCGGACACAAGGTAGGTTGCAACTTGACGTGATGCTACTATGCTACTCTGCAAGTTCTGTAGACCCAAGCTGTGCTAACAAAGGCTACAAAGGCAACTCCTACTCCTCATCTGTTCACGAATGTAGTTGCTATCCAAGGAAGGTTTCGCTGTAGTCAAGTACATTGCGTTTGGATATAAATAGTTCAAGTTTCTTCTCTAGGAATTCGTGGACAGGGACCGGAAGATACATAAATTGTTTTCGACAATTTCGCGTGGGCTGAGGATATGGGAGGTTGGTTTAACATTTACATGATTACATTCAGCGAACTCCCAAGTTGTATCCAATAGTTGAACACTAGCGAGAGTTGGTGTTAGAAGCTACTGTAGCTAACCGTCCAAAAATTTCTAATATTTTTCATAGGATGAATAAAAGTAGGTGGTAGTAGGTTAGCTGTTTTAAGTTGTTTTTCAAACAATAAAATCTTTGCTCGTTGTGTTGCTTGTACCCCGATTATTTTGTACTGTATTTTGTTGTGCTTTGAATTTGTGTTTTGAGTATTTTATTATGACTGTTTTCGTTATGATTTGTGAGTCTTTAATATTCGCGACCCATTGATGTAGGGTTTATCACACAAATTTTTCCGTCGGGTTAAGCATCTATCTGATTATCGATGTTAGGAGATATATTCGGAAAGTTCAATTGGGACCGTGCGCGCATATGTAAAGTGTT
Source organism: Pelodera strongyloides (assembly GCA_036852015.1). Lineage (NCBI taxonomy): Eukaryota > Metazoa > Nematoda > Chromadorea > Rhabditida > Rhabditidae > Pelodera > Pelodera strongyloides. The sequence goes on from JAANDG010000474.1 coordinate 51,669, forward strand.
TTCAAGCAAGATAAGTTCTAACGCATTATCTTATTTGGTTATATGCATCACGGTATTTTCAGTTACGTGAAAATAACGTGCGCATACAGTCGTTTTAAAATAAAAAATATGATCTATACAAAATTAGTGCGCCGCAACATTTTCCAGCAGACTGTGTTATGGCGCTCTTTTTTATCAAACGGATTGCATGCGTAACGTTATTTTATGCCAGCGCGCGTTACCCATGCGTTGCTTACATAAAATAACGTGCGCATATAGTCCTCTTAAAATAAAATATGATCTTCTCAGAATTAGTGCGCCGCAACATTTTCCAGCAGACTGTGTTGTGGCGCTCTTTTTTATCAAACGAATTGTATGCGTAGCGTTATTTTATGCCAGCGCGCGTTACCCATGCGTTGCGTACATAAAATAACGTGCGCATATAGTCATCTTAAAATAAAATATGATCTTCTCAGAATTAGTGCGCCGCAACATTTTCCAGCAGACTGTGTTATGGCGCTCTTTTTTATCAAACGGATTGCATGCGTAACGTTATTTTATGCCAGCGCGCGTTACCCATGCGTTGCTTACATAAAATAACGTGCGCATATAGTCCTCTTAAAATAAAATATGATCTTCTCAGAATTAGTGCGCCGCAACATTTTCCAGCAGACTGTGTTGTGGCGCTCTTTTTTATCAAACGGATTGCATGCGTAACGTTATTTTCTGCCAGCGCGCGTTACCCGTGCGTTGCTTACATAAAATAACGTGTGCATATAGTCCTCTTAAAATAAAATATGATCTTCTCAGAATTAGTGCGCCGCAACATTTTCCAGCAGACTGTGTTGTGGCGCTCTTTTTTTATCAAACGGATTGCATGCGTAACGTTATTTTCTGCCAGCGCGCGTTACCCATGCGTTGCTTACATAAAATAACGTGCGCATATAGTCCTCTTAAAATAAAATATGATCTTCTCAGAATTAGTGCGCCGCAACATTTTCCAGCAGACTGTGTTGTGGCGCTCTTTTTTATCAAACGGATTGCATGCGTAACGTTATTTTCTGCCAGCGCGCGTTACCCATGCGTTGCTTACATAAAATAACGTGCGCATATAGTCCTTTTAAAATAAAATAAAATAAAATATGATCTTCTCAGAATTAGTGCGCCGCAACATTTTCCAGCAGACTGTGATATGGCGCTCTTTTTTATCAAACGGATTGCATGCGTAACGTTATTTTATGCCAGCGCGCGTTACCCATGCGTTGCTTACATAAAATAACGTGCGCATATAGTCCTCTTAAAATAAAATAAAATAAAGTATGATCTTCTCAGAATTAGTGCGCCGCAACATTTTCCAGCAGACTGTGTTGTGGCGCTCTTTTTTATCAAACGGATTGCATGCGTAACGTTATTTTCTGCCAGCGCCCGTTACCCATGCGTTCCTTACATAAAATAACGTGCGCATATAGTCCTCTTAAAATAAAATATGATCTTCTCAGAATTAGTGCGCCGCAACATTTTCCAGCAGACTGTGTTGTGGCGCTCTTTTTTTATCAAACGGATTGCATGCGTAACGTTATTTTCTGCCGGCGCGCGTTACCCATGCGTTGCTTACATAAAATAACGTGCGCATATAGTCCTCTTAAAATAAAATATGATCTCAGAATTAGTGCGCCGCAACATTTTCCAGCAGACTGTGTTATGGCGCTCTTTTTTATCAAACGGATTGCATGCGTAACGTTATTTTCTGCCAGCGCGCGTTACCCATGCGTTGCTTACATAAAATAACGTGCGCATATAGTCCTTTTAAAATAAAATATGATCTTCTCAGAATTAGTGCGCCGCAACATTTTCCAGCAGACTGTGTTATGGCGCTCTTTTTTATCAAACGGATTGCATGCGTAACGTTATTTTCTGCCAGCGCGCGTTACCCATGCGTTGCTTACATAAAATAACGTGCGCATATAGTCCTTTTAAAATAAAATATGATCTTCTCAGAATTAGTGCGCCGCAACATTTTCCAGCAGACTGTGTTATGGCGCTCTTTTTTATCAAACGGATTGCATGCGTAACGTTATTTTCTGCCAGCGCGCGTTACCCATGCGTTGCTTACATAAAATAACGTGCTCATATAGTCCTCTTAAAATAAAATATGATCTTCTCAGAATTAGTGCGCCGCAACATTTTCCAGCAGACTGTGTTATGGCGCTCTTTTTTATCAAACGGATTGCATGCGTAACGTTATTTTCTGCCAGCGCGCGTTACCCATGCGTTGCTTACATAAAATAACGTGCGCATATAGTCCTCTTAAAATAAAATATGATCTTCTCAGAAATAGTGCGCCGCAACATTTTCCAGCAGACTGTGTTGTGGCGCTCTTTTTTATCAAACGAATTGTATGCGTAGCGTTATTTTCTGCCAGCGCGCGTTACCCATGCGTAGCTTCTGAGAATTAGTGGTGCGCCGCAACATTTTCCAGCAGACTGTGTTGAACGGATTGCATGCGTAACGTTATTTTCTGCCAGTGCGCGTTGCCCGTGCGTTGCTTACATAAAATAACGTTCGCATATTGTCCTTCTAAAATAAAATAAAATATGATCTTCTGAGAATTAGTGCGCTGCAAAATTTTCCCGCAGACTGTGTTGTGGCGCTCTTTTTTATCAAACGGATTTTTTTTTATCAAAATAATATGTTGCGGCGCTCGTTTAAAGGGTCAGGCCCTTTTCAGATAACCCCTATTGTTGATGACTTCGTCGGATTCTCCGTTTCAAATATAGTAGGCTGAATTTTTTTCCAATTTTTAGTAGCAATATTCACGCAGTTTTCAGCAATTTACCATGGCCAGTCATACACAACAATCAATCGCAGTTGTCACGCCCATTCACGCTGATTGGCCAATAACCCAATTGCCACGCCCAATATAGCATATTGGCCAGTCAGCGCGAAGGGGCGTGACAACTGCGATTGATTGTTGTGTATGACTGGACATGGTAAATTGCTGGTAATTGCGTGAATGTTGCGCTTGAAGTTTGAAAAAAAATTGCATCCTAACATATTTGATACGGAGAATCAGATAGAATTATATAAAATAGGTGTTACCTGAAATGGGTCTGACCCTTTAACTGTGTGATATTTTAATTTAAGCTCTCAACATACGAATACGGTATGGCGCAACAAAATTTCAATTTAGACGCGTGTCGCGGCTTTATTGTACTGAATACTGTTACCCGCGTCATTTAAATTGGACGCGCCGTACCGTAACCGTATGCTGCGAGTTCATTTAAAGTAAAGGATGCGTAGCAGAACTCTTGCACTGAAGACTGTGACGCATGTTTTATAATTTGAAAGTAGGTGCGCCATATCGTGGCCGTATGTAGCGCACAGAGTTTTCAATTAAAGGCATGCGCCGCAGCATTCTTGCACTGACAGCATGACGAAGGTTTCAATTTAAATTATGTGCGCCATATCGCTGCGGCAAGTAGCGACCACTACTTTAAATTTAAATGTGTGACATCTCCGTGCAATAATGCGCGACGCGCGCGCTTTTAATATAGACTTTCTCAAGATACGGATACGGTATGACGCAACAAAGTTTTGAGACACGTGCCATGGTTTTAGTGTACTGAATACTGTGACCCGCGTTCCATTTAAATTGGACGCGCCGTACCGTAACCGTATGCTGCGAGTTCATTTAAAGTAAACGATGCTAGCAGAACTCTTGCACTGAAGTCTGTGACGCATGTTTTATAATTTGAAAGTAGGTGCGCCACATCGTGGCCGTATGTAGCGCACCGAGTTTTCAATTTAAGGATACGGTATGACGCAACAAAGTTTTGAGATGCGCCGCAGAACTTGCACTGAAGTCTGTGACGCATGTTTTATAATTTGAAATTAGGTGCGCCACATCGTGGCCGTATGTAGCGCACCGAATTTTCAATTTAAGGCGCGCGCCGCAGCATTCGTGCACTGGTACCGTGACGAACGTTTCAGTTTGAAATTAGGTGCGCCATATCGTTGCGGTACGTTGCGACCGCTGTTTTAAATTTAAATGGGTGACATTTCAGTGCAAGAATGCGCGACGCGCGCGCTTTTAATATAGACTTTCTCAAGATACGGATACGGTATGACGCAACAAAGTTTTGAGACACGTGCCATGGTTTTAGTATGCTGAATACTGTGACCCGCGTTCCATTTAAATTGGACGCGCCGTACCGTAACCGTATGCTGCGAGTTCATTTAAAGTTAACGACGCTAGCAGAACTCTTGCACTGAAGTCTGTGACGCATGTTTTATAATTTGAAAGTAGGTGCGCCACATCGTGGCCGTATGTAGCGCACCGAGTTTTCAATTTAAGGCGTGCGCCGCAGCATTCTTGCACTGACAACATGACGAAGGTTTCAATTTAAATTATGTGCGCCATATCGCTGCGGCAAGTAGCGACCACTACTTTAAATTTAAATATGTGACATTTCAGTGCAATAATGCGCGGCGCGCGCACTTTTAATATAGACTTTCTCAAGATACGGATACGGTATGACGCAACAAAGTTTTGAGACACGTGCCATGGTTTTAGTGTACTGAATACTGTGACCCGCGTTCCATTTAAATTGGACGCGCCGTACCGTAACCGTATGCTGCGAGTTCATTTAAAGTAAACGATGCTAGCAGAACTCTTGCACTGAAGTCTGTGACGCATGTTTTATAATTTGAAAGTAGGTGCGCCACATCGTGGCCGTATGTAGCGCACCGAGTTTTCAATTTAAGGATACGGTATGACGCAACAAAGTTTTGAGATGCGCCGCAGAACTTGCACTGAAGTCTGTGACGCATGTTTTATAATTTGAAATTAGGTGCGCCACATCGTGGCCGTATGTAGCGCACCGAATTTTCAATTTAAGGCGCGCGCCGCAGCATTCGTGCACTGGTACCGTGACGAACGTTTCAGTTTGAAATTAGGTGCGCCATATCGTTGCGGTACGTTGCGACCGCTGTTTTAAATTTAAGTGGGTGACATTTCAGTGCAAGAATGCGCGACGCGCGCGCTTTTAATATAGACTTTCTCAAGATACGGATACGGTATGACGCAACAAAGTTTTGAGACACGTGCCATGGTTTTAGTATGCTGAATACTGTGACCCGCGTTCCATTTAAATTGGACGCGCCGTACCGTAACCGTATGCTGCGAGTTCATTTAAAGTTAACGACGCTAGCAGAACTCTTGCACTGAAGTCTGTGACGCATGTTTTATAATTTGAAAGTAGGTGCGCCACATCGTGGCCGTATGTAGCGCACCGAGTTTTCAATTTAAGGCGTGCGCCGCAGCATTCTTGCACTGACAACATGACGAAGGTTTCAATTTAAATTATGTGCGCCATATCGCTGCGGCAAGTAGCGACCACTACTTTAAATTTAAATATGTGACATTTCAGTGCAATAATGCGCGGCGCGCGCACTTTTAATATAGACTTTCTCAAGATACGGATACGGTATGACGCAACAAAGTTTTGAGACACGTGCCATGGTTTTAGTGTACTGAATACTGTGACCCGCGTTCCATTTATATTGGACGCGCCGTACCGTAACCGTATGCTGAGAGTTCATTTAAAGTAAACGATGCTAGCAGAACTCTTGCACTGAAGTCTGTGACTGTTTTATAATTTGAAGGTAGGTGCGCCACATCGTGGCCGTATGTAGCGCACCGAATTTTCAATTTAAGGCGCGCGCCGCAGCATTCGTGCACTGGTACCGTGACGAACGTTTCAATTTGAAATTAGGTGCGCCATATCGTTGCGGTACGTTGCGACCGCTGTTTTAAATTTAAAGGGACAGGCCCATCAAAGTAAACCTATATTTACGATATGTTCATAGTGACTATCAAGCATTTTTATTACAATATATACAAACTAAATTTCACATTTATTTGCCATGGAAAACTTTTTTCCGATGCGCTCGCTTAAATGTATACCGTAAAGCCGCAAATATCCTTGTCGTCAATGCAAATTTATCGTGAAATCATAATGCGATTAAAATTTGCATATATAACTTTGAAATCTGCAGTTTTATGGTATACATATGCGTTGACTGCATTGGAAAAAAGTTTTCCAGGGCGAATAATGGTGAAATTTAGTTTGTATATATTGTAATAAAAATGCTTGATAGTCATTATGATTATGAACGTATCGTAAATATAGGTTTATTTTGATGGGCCTGTCCCTTTAAATGGGTGACATTTCAGTGCAAGAATGCGCGGCGCGCTCTTTTAATTTAAAATGTATTTCCTCAACATACGGATACGGTATGGCGCAACAAAGTTTTAATTGAGACGCGTGTCGCAGCATATTGCACTGAATACTGTGACCCGCGTTCCAATTTAAATTAGACGCGCCATACCGTAGCCCTACAGGTACATCTAAATTAAACGATGCGTCGCAGAACTCTTGCACTGAAGTCTGTGACGCACGTTTTGTAATTTAAACTTAGTTGCGCCACATCGGGGCCGTATGTTGCGCACCTAATTTTCAATAAACGGTGCGTCGCAACATTCTTGCACTGACTCTATGACTAACGTTTCAATTTAAAATTATGTGCGCCATATCGTTGCTACCTCTATTTTAAATTTAAATGTGTGATAGTTCAGTGCAAGAATGCGCAGCGCCCGCTTTTATGTAAAATAGACTTTCTCAACATACGGATACGGTATGGCGCAAGTTTTAATTTAAACGAGTGCCGCAGCATCATTCCACTGAATACTGTGAACCGCGCTCCAATTTAAATTAGACCCGCCGTACCGTAGCCCTGCAGGTACGTACCGTAACCGTATGCTGCGAGTTCATTTAAATTAAACGCTGCGTCGCAGAACTCTTGCACTGCTGTCTGTGGCGCATGTTTTACAATTTAAAATTAAGTGCGCCACACCGTGGCCGCATGTTGCAGTTAAACGGTGCGTCGCAGCGTTCGTGAACTGATAATGCGCGGTGTCAAAAAGAATGTGGCACGATGTCTTTGATGTATGAGAGTACAAAAGGCGGAGCTTAAAGGGATCCCGGAGGCCTGGGTACTTTAACGATGCTTTATACTAATTTTCCACCTTTGATTTTTGTAGACGTGTAGACTGTAGAACATACAGTATAGGCCGTGACCAGGGTTTTTTCTGAATGCAAGCACTGAAACACTTCCTCTTTTCGTTCCGGTTTATCTTCATCTTTTGAGAACTGATTTATTGGCAACTCCATTGCTTTTTTTGGGATCGGTCGCACCGCTTTTCATAAATCACGTTTTCTTCTACTTCTAGTGGTCTAGTTCACTAACAAATAATAAATCAACAAAGGTTAAAAAAAATAGGTCGTTTCAGCGGGGGTTACGATACACACTAGCTGTAGTAAGATCATCTCCATATCAATCACAATTTAAACTCATAGCCATGGCCTACGACTACAGTATCTGCGGCTGCTATCCACGTACTTCAGTAAGTCCCAATTTATCAAAGTACTTATTGTGGCATTCGTACATATATTTTGGCATGTTTAATTTAGCAATTCCATTATTTGAGTTAACAAAGAAAGGTGTTACCATTGGTTATGAGGTTTTTTTTCCGACCTATTTCCACTCTAGATGATAGTGTGTCAACAGTCGAACTTATTATAATTTTATTATATTGATTAATACTAGAAGACCAATAAAGAAATATGTAAAGCAAAATTAATAAGCAAATAATCGAATTCAGGTTCAAACTGATATGCATCAATGATAAAGATTAGTAGGAAAAGATTCAAAAACAGAAAAATTCCAAACAAAAAAAAAATCAAAAAAACACCGTAATCTCGCATGAGACCAATCAAAAGACGTAATGGAAGAATATGGCAAATATATTAAACTTTCGTAATATAACACCTAGAACTAAACTCAAGTAGGATTAACTATTTGACTATGCCAACTTAAAACTTTTTCACGTTCACCAATCAATAACAAAGCAACGCTAACTACTTAAATTACAAATTTAAAATAGATATAAAAGATCTTGTCATAATTTGAACGGTTGTGGCAAGAAAATAATGATATCTAGGGAACAAAAAAAAACAAGTTACACCGATTGAAAACAATAGCAAGTTATGATATAATTTCTCAATTTAAACAAGATTATCTAGAATTACACTTTACAAAACAGCAAGTTCTTACTAATAAACAAATATTTCTACCCGAAACATTTTCAAGGGAAAGTATACATTGTGTCAGTTTCTTTCACTTTCAAGTTTCAGGAAACACCTTCCCTTGCAAAATATTTCAAACGTGCATATGACCGAATAAGATAAAGCTTAATTACTATAAATTTGGCCGCATTCGTATGCCGCGATGACAGTCAATTACAGTAGACAATGACAAGAAGTAGGTAACTAAAGCAAGTTTCGTAAGAAAACGTTCACCTAAAAATCACTGGAAAAGAGTAAAGCCTTCGCACATAAAACGTATAACATAACTCAACTACTACACAACTAATAAAAAGGATACCAAACAGCACTTCTAGCTACGTCAGCTTGGTAACTTTCTCCGGAGAAACAACTCAACCTGGGACACGGGACTGCAATGGGCAAAATATCGTGATATGGTTTGTAAACCAAAGAATCAATGAAAAACTACATGTAAACGATCCAACATAACTTAAGAAACAAAAAGAAGACAATATACAATAAAAGCTCTCATAAAGCAGCAAATTAAATAGAAAAGAACCTCTGTGAGATGAACGGAAATAAAAAACGACGCCAGTCGTACTGTTGTACAGATCTGTCCATCTCCTCCTATTGCCGTTGCTGCCCATTTTCACTAAAATACCAATAAATAAGAATAACATCGGACTCACAAAACGAATACTCTTCTCAATTTAAAGTTACGAAAGGAAGACATAACACACATTCTTTCTTCTTTCGTATTAAGCATTTACTCGTTGCCGCCAGAGTGATGATTCCTCGCCACATGTCAACGGCTTAAATGAGTCGCAGCAAAGAAACTCACTTCTGCTGTGCCGCAACATCTCCCGCAGCAAGATCTCCTTCTTGTGGCGGAACTTGTGATAAACTGCGGCGTCTCGGCTGCGGACGCGAGTGCGCCAGTTCACAGACACTATCATCGCAGACCACATTAAAGTCTCCCGCTGCGATGCGACGCATCAAGTTGTTGCGCATCGGCATCTAAATTGAAAAACAATAAGTGTTTCTAACCAAGCCTCACAATCTACATAAAACATCTTCACTCTCACTATACTAATCTCCCTCTTACTCATGCTATTTCTCCCTTTCCCTGCCACCCACCCTCTCTCCATCTGTCCCCCCGCCCCCAATTCCAAAGTTCGGGACCACACAATCTAAGAATATGTTCCCCTACCTGTTCCGCATCCGTATCATTCATTGAGATTCGTTCGAGCGACTGGACGACGCCTCTCAAACACGTTTGTCCCAAATCGGGAAGGGTCTGCAACAATAGAGGAGTTACCCCAAATATTGACATATTGTTTATTGAGCATAAGTATCAAAAATCGAAACACGCACAATCAAATTGATATAGCAAATTGCAAATGCAGCGGCTATATTCCCAACAAACGAACACTATTTAGATCGCACCGCGTGAGTAGCTGGGCCTCTCAAACGACCCAAGTATGTGTGTATGCTTTTCTCTTTCTTCTTAATTATATTATATGTGTTGTATCTTTTTATCTTTTTATCGAATTCAATAAGGAGTTAATATATATATATATATATATAAATTATTAGAATAAATACGTGAAACAATTACAATTCTAAATTCTAATGCTCACCGTATTCTTCTCGCTCTCTTTCAATATATATTCTTCAACACTCTGAGGGATCTGCGCCTGAAACCGTTGAAAATTCACTACAAAACTTTAAATCACATCACAAGTTCACAAAGTTGTACCGTACCATGCTACGTAACTCCCGCCCTCTTTACGCAAATGCTCTCATGTTGTACCCGTGCAAAGATAGACAATTATTGATTGACCAACATATGATTTGCATGAATTAACATTAAGTATCCTTACCGTCAGCTCGCACTGCTCTATTCCCGACGGTAGGATGAGTTCCTCAGCCACTGCTATCGGAACACCACAGTCATCAACCGAAGTACAGTAGTTGAGGTCTCGGTGAGGAGAGAGACGAGCGAATCTGAATGGAGAAGCCTAAGACACAAGGTCAAAATGAACAAGGACGGATATAAACGACAAAACAAACTACAGACTACAAACGACAATGTGCATGAAAATTCCCCTATCGGATTAGTTACGCAGAATAAACAACGTGCTAAGCAATTCTTTATTATTCAAATAAGCCAACCTTGCATCATAATTCGTTCGTCGTTCTTGCTGCGTCTCCTCGAATACTCCATGTTCTCCAATGACTGGGTCCATTGCTGGTATCGATTGAACCGTGTTCAGTCCATTAATTACATAGCTCATCTCTTCTGGAGGGGCGAGAGGGGCACGACTGAAGAATAGAGATTATGAAGGGATACGTAAACTATCTAGAGCATAAATCCATATTCGTAAACTTGGCGGAAAAGACAGACATATGGTAGAAAAAAAACGACGGTCGAAAGAAATTAGCTACATGATTCCAATAAAAACACATTAAAGCGAAACACCGGCCGGTATTTGGCATTTGAAATGCATTGTGGGCAACTGCATTCTGATATATTTATGCTAAATTGCTCGATGTTTTATTCTAATTTATGTTCATTTGCATAAGCTGTATAAGAATGATGGTCTACTCAATGTGCTTCAGATACCGGCCGTATTTCGCTTTAACAAACGCAAATAGCGAACTCACCCATAGTCTCCCAGAGATGTGAGTGACATCCTCGATTGGTTTGTGGACAAAGACGTCACGGAGCCCGTTCTAAAATAAGACAACTAGAATAAAATACGAAAAAGGGTACCCACTTAACAAGCGTTAAAGACAATTGCGACTCATTGCATGCGTTCCGTGTCCTACGCCAACACCGCCCTTGCACCTACACTGCCTACACATGTGTGTGTCAGTCTGTGACTTCGTAATGCCGTAATTCAAGCGTGCGCTTCACAAACCACGTGTCATACCGCTTGAAAGTAATTAAGCATAAAAAAAACCAATGCTGACCTTCCATGTGAGTTCAACGCATAATCGTCCGAATCGGATATGACCTGTTCGAATTCATTCTCCGGCACGTAGTATGCATCCGTCTCATCGTAGTCAAACCGATTCTGAATCGGTCCAAGAAGAGACCCATGACGAAGCACTTCGTGATGCTAAAATTATTGTAAACTTTCATGAAAGTTGAGAAACCAAATAATATCGGCCTTTTCTTTCACAAGCCAACTTATCGCACAGCAGATTATACATGCCTAAAACCCAATAACATAACCATTTTTCCCAAAAACACTAAATCATCCTCTTGCCAAAAAAAAACTCGATTGCAATTTCCATTAAGTTTCACATTCAACAACTACATGTTTCAACGGGTTATGAAGAGTTCACGATATACGGCCCAAGATTGAACATCACATTGTTAGGGCATCCATGTTACGCACAAACCTTATAGAAAGTATCTGACCGAAACAATTAGCATACGAATCTCACTTACCATAATCGGATTCGCAAATTGTGGGGCAGCACTATGCGTACTGTTCTCCTGATGATATTCCCCATCCTCAACATCTGCCGTGTAACCGTGCGAGTCTAAAATAGAACTTTGAATAAACAATAAACATTTAAAAATTGTGTTTATTGTCTTTCAGCGCAATCCCAATATGTGGCAACAATATCAGAATGACGGTACAGTATCAAAGGGAACCATACAATTATTAACCTGAACACGCTTTAACATTACATACGAATTCTAAAATACACCACATCACTCTACATATACGTCGTCGTCGTCGGACTAAACATTAATAAAAGTACAAAAGCACGCACATAAAGTGGATCGATGATAGGCCACAGGGTGCATGAGAACTGTTCCGTCCTGTGCCATTTCCCGCATCAAATACGCATCCTCTTCATCATAAACAACATCCTGAAATTGAAATATGCAAATGCTGCGTATATTCCTAGTTAGCAGTCATAGCTCAGGAGTCTATAGACGGGACCAGTGTACATGGACAAAAACTAGCCAGGTAATCAAAGTTTTTTTTCTTTTTTTATTTATATGTGTCTTTTATGGATTGCTACTGGGCGAACACACTTCCATTGAAATGCCTATGCCAGTTAAACCCATTGCGTAGCAAATTGGATCGCACAGTCAATTCACTTTCACACGTGTCACAGTTATAAATGCAAGTATTGCGCCTGGGTCGTTCGGTGAATTTAGCCGCTGACGTAACCCTGGGTCTGTGCACGCTTATGTGTGTTAGTGACGATAGTGTCCAGCTGCCGGGTTTACAGTGCTCGGCTAACTACCTTTGTTCGATGCCCCAGCATTTCCGCTTACCTTTACACATGTACCTTATGTCCCTTATTACCGTTTTTCTGTCTTAACTGTATTTATTGTCTTTATTATGTATGTTTGTGCGCACCTTTGTAGTGTAATAAATTATTATTATTATTCCTCAGCTTTTGCCACTTACCAATCAAAGTATGTTTGACTGTGCTATTGCCCCAAATGGCATGCAACATGACCATTTATTCACCCCAACATGAGTATCGTCTCTTAGAAGGAATACAGAAAACTAAGCAATAACTCGATTAAAAAAGACCCACCGGTGACATGGGATTCGAATTCGAACGCCGTTTATAGAAGTTATCACGGCCGTCCTGACGAGGAACAAGTCGCATACGCTAAACAATCAGATAGTGAGATCATTATGAAACAATATTAGGTTCGATGACCTATTCACTATCCTACCATTATCACTGCGACTGTGACTCTAAAACAAAGAACTCTCCTCCTTTCTCCTGTTCTTAGGCTTAGGCTACACCATCCAGTACTCAAAATTACAATCAAGCACTTTTTTTCTATGTAAGAGTCGATATGTTTCACTTTATTAGTAAAGCCCACGGCTGTTAGCATGCAAACGATGCGAACGTAGCAAAGAACTGAAGTATGTCAAATACATGCACTCACCTGCGTAGAAGATGAATATGCGAGGCCTCCAGGTGCATCAAAGATTCCTGCAAACAAATTAATTCTAAATCATAGTCATAAAGACCCTTTATACTTCACACTAAGGATGTCCATTTTTCAACAGTGAACTCCAGCCCCTTTCCCTTTGATATTTAATGTACGAACCCACTATCTCAGTACCAGCAGTCCCATAAACTTACACTTATCATCAACCACAAACAACAAATCGTCTTCTGAAACTAAAAAAAACACTCACTGGCTTCCAGGATCTTCGCAATGGTGTAGTCGGGTTTAGACGTCGGTGGTGAGTTATTGGCAGGGTTTGATCCCTGTGCTCCTCCACCAACAATACCAGGCACTGAGCTCGTCTGTCCATTCTGCGCAGACATACCAAGACCACCATCTCCGGGCTTGTTCTCACTGTCCTGAAAAGAAGCACTTTAAAGGGAAAGTCATATCAGGGCATAAACCTCGCCGGTGAGTCCGGAGGTGGTTCGCGAAATTTTCTGTTTGTGATGCGTTTCCAATAAAAACCTCGTACCACCTCCGGGCTTCCCATACCTTCTATGCTAATTCCGGAGGTGGTTCATCCATGAGCCCTCTAAATTTATGCAATATTCTAATTCCGGTGGTGGTTCGCCGGTGAGCTCGTCGGGCTTAGGCTATGCATGTAACCACCATTGCCACAGCATGTACTCTCGGTGCATGTCAACAACTTAGTGTTTCAATTCTTCATTATATCACGTAAACTCATACAATAAACTTATTCGAACTTAGTTGCACCGATGAAGAGCCAATATACTTTACAAAGCTTTACACTGCAAAAAGACACCCCACATTTCGTGTGCGTTGCGTGTGGTCGGAGACCAGTGGCTAAACCATTAAACCATACAGCATAGCATTAACATACCCCCATTTCGCCAATGTGCTTTAGAATTGCCGACGCTTCGCACTTCTTATTCTGTTTGTTAAACTTGTTACGGCGTCCCGGATGGAGTCTCTTGTTCTTTCGAGCTTCATAAGCGTCATCACCGTGCACCTGGAAAACAAAAATTCAATATTCATCAGAACGCAGATTTACATACGTACATACTGTTACTACCAAATACGTTCATCATAGGACATTCATCATTAAAGCGAAATAGCGGCCGCTTTTTGAAACGCATCATGGACAACTGAATTCTTACGCATTTATGTCGTTACTCGAATTTAGCTCGATTTTTTATTCTAATTTATGTTCATTTGCGTAAGCTGCATAAGAATGCCCGTGTACTCGGTGTTTGAAAAACCGGCCGGTATTTCGCTTTAATCCGAGGCCGAGACCGGCTACAGCACGCTATTTAGAATAACAAACCAAAACTAAGCATTGGAAAACTTTAAATATAAAGAGTGAGGAGCCGCAAATGGGTTAATGAAATTCAAAATTGTCCCCTACCGTCTTGATATGCTTGCGCAAGCTTGAAGGATCAGTGTAACACTTGTCACAATCTCCAATCGAGCACAGATAGGGCTTCTGAAATGAGAACTATACACATCCCACACTACACTACACCATACTGTATGAATATACCATTACTATTTTAGGGTATGAATAACATTCACTGATCCTACGCGAATTAGGCAGCCAAGTGTTAGAGGTTATGCAATAAAACAAGATCTCACCTCGCTGGAATGAGTTCGATTCTGGTGCTTGGCACGGTCACTCGCATTACTGAATGCCTGAAATGCATAGCATAAGAGTCGAACTTTTGGTTGTTGATAGATCCCAACCCCGCGCCTCAGTAAATTAGGTCCGCATCTCAAAATTTTGGGGAGGTGATTTAGACTAATTTGCATATAATGCATAACGGATCGGGAGGTGATTTACGCTAATTTGCATATAATGATTACGGATCGGGGGTGATTTAGACTCATTTGCATATAACGCATTACGGATCGGGAGGTGATCGTCCGCATTTGGCGGGGGGTTTGTTGATATTTTGACAGTTCTGAACAAGTTTTGACATATGCCCTTACTTAGTCATTCTTACTTACACTCTGGTCAGACGTCAATTTGGCTATTACACCAATTCACTTCAGCACTTCATCGCAAAATTTCAATGCATTTCAAAATTTCAAAGCGAAAAAAAAGGTTAGAATATAAAATACCGTACCTTATTACAACCTGGATGTTCGCATTTGTACGGCCTCTCACCCGTATGTGTCCTCATATGCGTCTTCAGATTTTCCAGTCGGCTATACGCCTTATCGCATTCCGGAAACTGGAAAGAAAATACATAAGATAATGAAAAAGTTCAAACCAACTGACCTACATTCAACGTATAACCAATTGAAGCACTACAAAAAGAACGGCAGAAATTTTTCTTACACACGAGTAGCGGTGTTACACTATATACGCGTTTGGTGAATATTGTAATACCTATACGATTGAGCATAGTAGTAGTATTAGTAGTAGCGGTGGTACACTGAATACGCGTCTGGTGAATATTGTGATAACTGATTGAGCATAGTATAAAACCTTACTTGGCACCTATGCGGTTTATCTCCAGTATGTCTTCTGACATGTACGACAAGCATGTACATAGCCCTGAAGGGCTCTTCCCTCTCACAACCGTCCCACTCGCAGATGAACTCTTTGTCAACGTTGACATGCACTGCCTGCACATGGTCAACCAAGGCCTGGAATAAGCAACATGTTATTACTAATCGCAAAATAAAACAATTAACCAAAAGTTGGGATTATACGTGCGGAAGCAATGTTTCACATAACAAATAAAGCGAATGATCAAGGATGGAGAACCTTCAATAAACAGTTATTCTGAACATGGAAGCACATGTACATGTACAGTGTTATATTACAATGTAATAATAGCACAATGTTCGCCGGTCGCATGAGTATGAATCATAAATACATTCATTCAAAGAAATGGAAAACCATCATCAGTCAGTAAATGTGGGAAAACTAGTTACTAATTAGAGTTTAAATATGTCAAACTAGACTATAGTGAAATAACTCTGACCGATTGAGTGGTAAAGATCTTTCCACATGAATTCCATCTGCACACCACATCTTCCAGCGTTTCCACGTCAACCAATTCATTCAACGGTGATGTCTCTTTAAACTTACTGCAAAAAAATATATATTTTATTTTTCAACTTGCTTAAAAAATTCTTTACACATACACATTCACATCTTTCCTTTCTTTTTCATCGAACAAAACGCAAGAACACTACAAGTAGGAAAAACCGAATACCAAACAAAAGGTAGTTCTTCAAAACCAACTGCACTCGTCACTAACTGTCACTGAACAGCCCGGACTCATTATAATACGCAGCACTGTCTTCTGACGTCTACATCGGAAACAAAAATATCAAAACTCACTTCTTATCCTCGCCACGTGCCGATCTACTTCTACGACGGGGCGCCTTCTTGGGTGGAGGGGCCAGAGTTTGAGGCTGAAAAGAAATCCTTGAATTCTAACTTACCCTGCAATATGCATTCATTAGGGGAGACTACCTACGCTAAGAAGTGCATCCCTCGTTAGAACACGCAACCGATCTACTACACAACGTCACGCGTATATTGGCCCAATTTAAACAAAACAAAATGTTGTCAAATTTCGTTTCTATTTTTGACATTAATCGAAACGTACCAGAAAAGTGGGAAGCGATGCGTTTGATGGACCGGGGAGACAATGCACGGGGACGGGTGGGAAGTTTGTCATCTGAAGAGATCCTCCTCCCACTGAAGACATCGAAGGACTGACGAGGCCTTGGTTTCTGGCGGAGAACAACGAGCTTATCTCCTGGAGAGACTGTCGAACCAGCGGATGGGTCTCACCACGAGCTGCTGTAATTATCGTTATGGTTATGTTTGTTAATTACTTCAGCAATTCAGACCCAAACTTAGCGCGGTACATCCAAACATTACAATTAAGATCAGTGCACAAACCGATGTTAGACAAGACCAGAAGAACAGAACTGAGTTATTTTTTACAACCTTGATCTTTCATACAGCCACGAAACATTGTCATTTCACCCTTAGAACTGTATTTTCTCGGGACACATATTACACGTAATAATAAATAAAAGTAACTAACCCATCGCCGCAATATTGGTCGATAACTGGGCACTGGGTGGCATACAACCTCCAGGGGAACCCGCCGACAACGAAGCTAAACAATCGTTGAATTTGAATAAGTTTTACAATTTTCAAGCAAGCCAGACATGTATAAGCTATAAGCACGTTTACATTACCTACACAGTCAACACTTTGGGTTTCTCGGGATCCCTATTCCTTATTCAAACTAACTATTCATATTCATACTGTCTGGTTTCTTTTATCGAACAATATTCTCAAAACAACAATATCAAAATGAAAAACTAACCAGGCAGCGAGTTGACCATATGAGGAGAACACATCTGTGGAATTCCGCCGTTGGAATTAGGCACAGAAGACCGATTGGCAGCATGTTGCTGTTGATGTTGTAGGATATCTGCAGATATAAGGTCATAAGTTAGTGATAACCGACTAACCGAGATACCAGAAATACAATCCACTACATATATGGATCTATATTAGAGCGTAAAGTAAAATCGCGCACAAGCGCATCAATAAGTTCGGAACGAAAATTTTGAGTGTTCGTTATCGATAACACATCCCCATAAAAGTAAACGTCCACAAATGGAGCCAATCAGGTCTAGTGCACACGGTATGCACACCCTGATACCTGATATATTTTAGAATTAAAATTAAGACAATGTCACTAATAATAATGGCTAACCAACCTTTCAAACCCTCCTCCACCGCTGCACGTTGTTCAATGACCAAATCGGGAACAGAGGTGAATATCCCAATAGGCGGTTGGGGTTGCGGGACTACCACCGGCTGACTCTTTTTGGAAGTTTTCTTTTTCGACTTCTTTGGTGTGTTAGCGTCGATCTCCGCTTTAACCGTATCATTAAACAATGGCGGTTCCTTCTCAGTCAGGGGTGCTGCTACTCGAGGAGGTCGAGGAGGAGTCTGAGGAGTAGCTGCAGGTGCAGCTGCAGGAGGTGGATCTTGCCGATCTCGATCAATAGGGAATGGAGTGTTTCCAATGGCTTGTAGTGAGTCAAACATGGTCTTCAATTGGACAACTTTGGCCGGTGGTAGGATTGCACGAAGCGTAGCTCTGTGCAGTGGATTAGATCCCACCAAATTATCCAATAACTGATCATAGATAAGCTCGGTGGCAGTGAGTGCGCTCAGATCACCCAATGGAGATGGTACCGGAGCCGGGGTTGGGAGATCACTGGCTGGGGAACTCCGGGGAGTGATAACCTCCTGCTTCACTTGAAGAGATGGGGAACAGGCTGTGGTAGTCACAGAAGGTGTTGGCAACTTAATAGTCGAAGACACCGTTTCAATAACTGTAGGACGCGGGTTGAATATACGAGAGGTAGTTAGAGTAGTACGAGAAGAGGATGGAGGTAGAGGCTGCGATACAGTAGCAGCATGAGTAGTAGGCATCACAGGCTTGGTGTCCAACATCGCTTTAAGAAGCGGTAGCTGTTCTAGCTTACTATCGACCGGAGGAGGGGGAGCATCCTTGGTGGGTGACTGGACACTCATAGAAGTGGAAGCGGTGTCCTTGTCCTTCTTGGCAAGCTCCGATGTCCTAACCTCCTCATCGAATTGGAATTGCAAGTATGCTCTCTTCTTAATCGGGAGTCCGAATGGAAATGGACGTTGAGTCTCAGGCTTAGGTTTGTCTTCAACCACCTTTACGGGTTCTGCAGCTTTCCGCCTCACTTTCGTCTTGTTTTTATTCTTGTCCTCTGTCTCGGTCACTGTCTCATCTGATGTGCTATTTCGATCGGGTGAAAGTGAGGTCTTCGAGCCGCGACGACTCAAAAGACCAGTGACCCGATGTAAGAGTCCTTTCGGATTCTTAGCTTTGGGATTCTCAGAAGCACTGTCGACCGAATCTTGGCTTGCTTTTCGGGAACGGGAATCTCGCAGCGCTCGTTTAGTGGGAGGTGTTGCGGGGTGAGATCCATCTGATTCAGTTGTGATAGGTGGATTCTTGTGTGGTGAAGCTTCATTCCCTTTATCCCGGTCCCGTTTTCGAGACTTGAAAAGTCCGGTGACGCCAACAATGGCAGTCGACATTCGATGTAGAAATAGATCTGAGTCCTGCAAGGAAGTCGTGGAATATATGCAAAGTCGAAGACGAAGAAAGTAGTAAACATAACACGAGAACACTGTACAAAAGTAGATATCACATAAAAACCAGGAAAGAATTGAGAAAAAAAAGAGGAAGAGAAAGGAGACTCGGATTCCGTTTTCAGGATAATTTCCATATTGATCATATATAAAAGGAGAAGAGTTTACTTGGTCTTTTGTTTGTATGAACGAAACGAAAATTAGAATATCTAAAAGGCTATAAAAGGAGAATCGGAGACCAGTGTGCAAGCGAAATCGAACCATATTTCATGATTTTTCAAGATACGTTGCAAACGTTTCACACAAGTGTGCTCACTGTTCCTACATTGATAGTCGCCTCAGGCGGCGATAGCCGTCTGGTTAATCATACGTGAGATGGAATTATTTTTTAACCAGGTTTTTGATGAAAACAATAAAAGAAGTCCAATAGAAGCCATAGTAAATTGAGCTAAAGTGTAGTGTATGCTCAGAAATCAACGTCAATTTCTTAATTAGCAAAATAAACAATTGGACTCTTTGCGACGTACCTATAAAACTTTGAAGAAAAAAAACCCTCGGCGTCCAGCCTGGGAGGAAACTGGGGAAGTTTTTCTAAACAAATGCAATAAGGCTTGGGCAACCGGCAAAAAAAGAAGGCGAGAGTAAACGTGAAAGGTTATGGGATCCAGAGAGAGCCCGGACAGAGATAGAGGGTGGTCCAGAAAAACGCCCCATTCGAGTCGCAACGTTGCCAATTCCTCATGTACACAAGTTGGAGACAATGCGGGAAACGGAGAGGTACGAAGCGAGCGAGGGAAATTATAGAGAGTGCGAACATGAGATGCTCAGACAAACAACCGGAAGAGAACGTGAGAGCTATGAGGGAGCAGGCGTTGGGTAGATAATAGGCGAAGGGGCACTGCTGTCTGGGTGGCAAGGGCCGACCCCCCACGCCGTTCGGTGCCCTCCCATAGGGTGGCGACCTCTACTCCGAAACAGACGAGGCCCCCCTCAGGCATCTGCTCCTCAGAGGCTTAGTTAATGCATAACAACGGATTGGCACTGCAGAGAATACTAGAGATAACCAGAATCGATCGAAACAAGAAATACAAAGTACTTTTTTTCTGAACACTACAAAAAGGAGTTTTGACTATGAAAAGACCAATTCAGAAACGAGCTTATTGAGACAGCGAGAGCGCGTTTGTATAAATGAAAATGAACGATAATGATTAAAAGAAACAATAAACTTTTTAAGCAAGACAGAAATTTTCATTGAAACGAAAAAAAAAATTTCAAAATTTTGTTACTCCAGTATATGTACTAACGGCCTTGCACTACGGTAGCTAACTGTAAAATACATGGTTGATCAAAATAAATTTTGTTTCTGGCTTTCCTCTCGTATAGTTATGTCAACAATATACGTTTGTCATATCACCCGAGTGTACTTTTTATCAGTAAAGAGTGCACTGGGGAAGGAATTTGAAATATGATACGAGAATGTATAGTCACACTAAACTTGTTTTTGTATTTAGCACTGGGCGTCGTGGCTCACTGGCAAAGTTCTCGTCTCTCACCCATACGACCCGGGTTCGAATCCCGCCCAGTGCTACCATCTTGCAAACATGCCACGGCGTCGGGAATAAAGTTAAGGCGCTCCCCTTGCCTAGCCTTAGGACGGACCTTTCGCTCTGTATTATCTTCTGTGCCGTCTTCAACCGTCTACTTCACTCTATGGAACACATCGGCTAAGAGACACCGCCTTGGATTGGAGCTAAAAATGAAGATCCCCGACTTCGAGAGCAAACGGGACCCTGGATTCTACATGCTTAAGTCTATGTGTGATGATTGTATGTCTGAATAAAGTGGTATTCACAAAAAAAAATGTGTAAACTAATCCAAAGCTCCCCAATATAGTTAGACCGTCCAATTCAACACACATTATTTTGTTTCACAAGACCACCCACGTGGTTAGGTCAATCAATATTTGCATTGTAGGTTTGACAGTTCACCATTTGTTAGAGTCCGTGCGTTGTAATAGCTTGGGGACTTTGGTGAATACCTAGGGGGTTAGCTTAGGTACCAGAGTGCTAGGGTTAGGCAACTTTATTGCAAAGATGCGGACATTGCGTAGTCAGGTAACTATGAGAAAATCCTCAGCGGCATGCACAGGTATTACACCCTGTACAGTAACAATTTACATATTTGCCATAGAACGTGATATACAGCTAACTTCACAGCTAAAATTTAACCCTTTAGCTACCGTATAATCCCAACTCACAAAAGAAACCAAAGAAACTAAAAAAATGTTTACGAAAAGAAGAGTGCGAGGACGAGGACAACTGCCACAAGGGATCATTCAAAAACTCCTGCGACTTTTGACGGGAAAGAAAACGATAAAAAGAAGGGAAATGTTTTTTCTCTATGAGAAAGTTTGAAAAGGGGCCGAAAAAATGTCCGGTTTTACAAATTTATGAAAATGTACTTATGAAAATCAGTGTTGGAAGAAATTCAGAACGTCATAATTTAACATTTAAGACACAGGATTGCTTATCGCTCGTTTTCATAAAAGGAAGAAAAAGTATTATGGGGACTCCCCAACAGGCACGATTTTAATCCGTACTTCAATACAGTAATCAATTGGAGGGAAACGAGATATTAGTGATTTACAGAAGATGAACTGAAAAGATAAGCACCAAATCGAGTATTAAAGGTTAGTGATCCTATGGTGAAGATTTCATCGTATACCATTTTTCGTCAGAGTTGTCAGGTTATGGGGACAGGACCAAATATGTCATGAGCAAAACACATAGATATGTGTTATGTCCTGGGTCCTCTACCAGTTCGTGTGTGGTCTTTGGCGCTTTTTCCTACGGTAATAAATTTTCACTTCTTGCCGCGGAGCATTGTTCTTCTATGCATCGACAGTATATTACAAGGCGGGGGAATGGAAAAAAGAGGGAGAGAGAGGAAGAGAGAGAGGGAGAGACAGACAGACAGAGAGAGACAGAGGAGGAGCCCATGTCAGGGTGATATATCATGATTAATACAACTTACATAAGAAGATCGAGGGAAAAATATCTACTTGCAGGTCCCGCAAAGATTGATGACAGTACTTCGTAATCCCACAAAAACTGTATGGAAAAGGGGAACTTGATAACAGGTGCTAAGGACAGATTTCTGCTTTCTCAGGAGTTTTGGTTTCGATTCAGATTCACTAAGGTAGTTTCCGGGGGAAACTTAGAAAACGAGGAAGGAAACCACTTAATTAGCGAATCTAGCCAAACATTAGCCAATCATTAGCCAGTCGTTAGCGAATCATTAGAGGATCAGTAGCTGTGCACTATCGATCCCATGGATGTTCATTATTGCTCCTAATGGAAAACTTACAATTAGCAGACGGGAATTTGGAAGTTTACTGGTTGAAACCTATTTTCCCTGCGATTTTCATTATAGAAAACTGCCCAGACAAGGAAACTGTCCTTGCTTTCACTTTTGTTATTCAAGGACAGAACAATTAGCAAGTGCGCATGAAAACTTCACTTTGGCAGGGAAGCTTATTTGTTTGGTCTTTGGTACAAAAGCGGTTTTACATAAAACAACTTTGTATTCCACGACGTTCTTGAGCGCTAGGCGCAATTGTGCCTGCCTGCATATCTAGTGTTATTTATTAGCTTGGTCCCTACAGTCTGAATAGCTATTATGTAGATACCCAATGGAAATTTTCCATTGGCCAGGCTCAAAACATTTTCGCAGAGAGGAAGAGTGAGAGAGAAAGAGAGAGAGAGAGAGAAGGAGAAGAATAGAGAGAGGAGGATCTAGGGAACAGGGTGTCCTGAGGCAAAGCCAATAATTAACGAATCCCGTGTCTCGACTTATCTATGACGGAATAACGTGTGCCAGGCGCTTCCTGGCATTTCAACGAGAGCGGCGCAACTTATCAATAATTCGCGCTTTTTGAGCATTATTGCATAAAAAGTGCCTGCAATTTGCCGGCACACTGGGTGGTCTGGCGCGGCACAAGAACGCAGCGATATCACAAAAGTTAAGCGCACAAAAGGGAACTTGCACTTCCAAACCATTGGATTACGATAAGGAAATGAGCCAAAAATGAGAGAATTTGAAAAATGAAGCCACCAACAAAACATTACAATACACCTGGGGACCACCCAATTTATTTAATTATAATATACGTGGCAGGAAAAAGTCTGATAAAAAGGCGGCACCAGACGGACAGGTGCAATTATACTGCAGGAGATTTATATTTTCTCTGACTATTTCATTACATAAATTAAAAGGAATTACAAGCAGAAATGATTACAATCGATGAGAAAGAGAATAATCCGAACTGTACGAATAGCATAACTATAGTATAGTATAGTGTATAGTCGACCCTGGTGGAAAACGAGGGCGGTTCCGGAAAGCAAAATGGTCAAAAAAGTTTGTTCCTTTCGAGTTTCCGAAACAAGAGCTAATCATAATCGGCATTATTTCATGCATAAGGGCGCGTTCGGGATGCTCTTTCCGAAAGAAAAACATGCAAATTTGGTTCGGCATGGACATTTCCGAAAGGTTTTAATGTTGGAGAACGCTCAAAATACAGTATGACTTAGAATGCAAAATGCAAATATTTTAAATCGTGCATGCTACTTCATACTGTATTTTGAGCGTTCTCCAACATTAAAACCTTTCGGAAATGTCCATGCCGAACCAAATTTGCATGTTTTCCTTTCGGAAAGAGCATCCCGAACGCGCCGAAATGTATGAAACTATCACATGATGCGCTCAGATTCCGAGTATATGGAAACCCACATGAATTTGTTATCCGATATGACTACGCTTGGTTTTCCTACGCTAAAACGCATTAGGGCGCCGGAATATAAAACAATCCCTCTGGCCCCGCGATGAAATCTTATAAGCGGAATATACTACATACAATACAATCAACGGGAAAGGAAATTGTCTCGACAGTAGGATAACAACTTTAGGTAGGAGGCAATAACAGTAATCATACAGTAGCAAAAGGACCAAGTCCCAGAGCCGTTTCGCGAAACGGATATATGGAAATGGGGATTATATTAGTTTAGATATGCATCTAATCTGGAATTTAAATAGAAAAAGTATTGACCACATGACAAGGTGTATGGTGTATGGCCGCACATAAAACCCTTAATCCAGCATCAGAATATGTAAGCCGTTGTGTGTAGTTTTGCAGGCAAGAATGTGAATGCGTCAATATGGCAAAGAAATATTAAGTCAAAAATAACAATGCCAATAATCCCTAAAAGGAGGAAGCCCCGAGCCCGACGGACAGCCAACGGGAGCGGGAGCCGGTCGGGTGACTCAGTGGGTGGTCCCCAACGAAGATCGCAGGGGCACCACATCCGCACATTCGCCGCACTTTCGCATAAACAACATAAAAAGAGGAGTAGAGGAAAAAGGATGTGCATGGGCATTCACGTGTACTATTTTATGCCCTAATTTTACTCAATATCTCAGGGATACGGCACTATGGCGTGGTATAAAAGAGCATGTTTTGGAAACCTTATTATTGCCAGTAACCCAAGAGTGCACATGCAAAAAGGGCGCCGCAAATGCAAATTGCATGCGAAAGCATCCAAAAAAGCGTGAGTTCCGGCAAAGTGCATGCACGCGCCATGTTTTAAGAGACATCGTGGGTGTTCCAGAGAAGAAACTATGAGGAAGAGTAATAAAGTTGGCAGAGCGCCCATTGCCCAGATTAGGGTCAGAAGTCACGATACTTCTACGAAAAAAATTATTTTAGGTCTACACCTTACGGTCACGGGAAAGTAGAATTCCCCTCAGCTTTAGTTATGCTGTATTGCAGGTTGGATCTCTGGGGTCCTTATCTGCAAAAAAGCTGCAGGCCGCAAAATTCGTGCCGCAGAAGTTGTACCCAAAAAAATGAAGAAAAAGCTCCGAGAAGTTGATAATCAATCAAAAGGGAAAAAGAAAGAATGATGTGTTTATGCGATGCTTCGGAGCACTTGCGGTCGTACTTAATGAGATCATTATTTCATCTTTATTATGTAATTATAATGCTCGGACAATATAAAAAAGAGCACTAAAGCACAGTGACGAAACGTCGTGGGTGGTCCGATAACTAAAATACGGATGGAAGCACAACCTACGATCCCTACACAACCTACAGTTGGGCGGTGCTAATGGTACTTTGATATTGTTAGCAAAAAAAACCAACGTTATGCTTGAGGTGTGTGAAATGCCATTTCCACCAGTAACCCTAAAAGTTTCCACAGTTCTAATAGTTTACCAATATAATTGTACGAAGGAGAAGCAATGAATTCCGATGCAAAATTAAGAGAACTTATTATTGTTTTACGTCGATGTCTCGCATAATCATTGCTTGCTTGGTATTGCTTAGGTCTTAGTCTTAGGTCCCTCTTTGTTAGTATAAATAACGTTACTCTAGACTCTAGCTTCATTAACCTATCACTTATCCCTGCATGTATAACCATAAGCCTTTTACTACTCGTTTTCACTAATACCTGCTCTTATAATGAACTACATATCTAGAGGCCACATCTTGTTATTGATTACTACCATGCATCCTATGGTCTCTTAATCCTACCGTATCCCATACCTCGTGAGTGTTATTTAGAATTGGGCGTTTGAGGTCTCGTGGTCGGACCACCCGCAGTACTCGTTGCCTCATTAGAAGGGACGCGAATGGGTCCAGAAGGGCATAGGGCCCATAAAGTGCAAAGAAAAAGGCTAGAATAATTCCGCTATACTCTCCCTGTCACTTGCTCTTTGTCATTATCTTCGTGTCACTCTTTCTTTGCCTGTCTCTGTCTCTCTCTCCCTTTTTCTCTCTCTCTCTCCTTCTCGGAAACCTTCACTCTATCATTCTCATTCACTTTATCACGTTCTTTTCTCTTCTCTCTATCTCACTCAGGGGGTTGAAGAAATACGCACACATGCAAATAGTTATGTAAAACAGTCAACTTTCAAGGATAAGAAAGTGAATATAAGGAAGTTTGAGATCACTTTCCCATGCTTTATTGTTGGTTCATTACTCAATGTTCCTAATAATACAGCTGTTTCCAAAAAAAAACACAGTGGAGAGCTACAGAAATTTGTGCTACACCGTTAGACAAATCAGCTTTGCAAGTTCTTGAACAAAGAAGGGACCAGAGTCAATCCTTCGTCAATGGACAGGAAGACATATGAAGACATAAAGCATAACTAAATAAGGATAAAGGTCATGCCTGCGAAGCACAAAAAGACATAATTAACCGAAAGCAGGTGATATACGAGACTAGTTGCTCCACAGTATAAAGCACACCCTGCAAGCCCCAAATATTGCAGTAGACAAGGAAGTTGAGCTGGTATTAAATCCATCACAGTTTCATAATTGAACACTTGGCAGGACGGAAGAATTCACTTTTTTCTCATTACAACACTTTTTTTTCATACCAAAGTAGATGAACCTGGTGCGTGATCGAAAAGTTATATTTACTAGCGCAGAAAAGAAGTTTAGCTGCGATAAGATGCGTTTAGCAAATTCTGTGGAAGACAACAACTTCTGATAAAGTACAGCCACACATTAGCCCTCTGTACGAAAAGTGGGTAAAACTTCAGGTAAGTTACGCTTTTCCTACTTTACAACCGATGTAAGGAGAGTTGACACGTTTGAAGCCTAGCCATATCGCTCTTTGTGAGTCGGTTACGTATGGAAGGAACATTTTTGCTCCTCGATGCTAAAAGAACAGAAGAAAATACTCAGCCACAAATATGGCACTGAAAACTCAGTTGAATGTAGGGTGAATACCGTATGCAGACAAAAGAGACGCTCCTATTAGGCGAGCCTCCGGGCTTAGAGTGGGCCTGCCTGGGGGTGGCGTCTGCGCTTCTTCGGCCCTGGTTTTTGCCCTGACGACGCTGCTCAGGGCGGGCACAATCTCGAGTTTTTGCCCGCCTGGGGGCCCAACGCCCTGCTTTTTTCCCGCCTAGCCCACCCAGTCCGCAGGCACGGGAGAGGCGTTTTTGCCCGCAAGGTGTCGCATTACTGCCTATGTAGTTCCTACGGTAGCTAAGTGCAAGATATTTTCAGCGCTTTTTGTTGGAATTTTTTTCAATAGAGTCTAATCGGGCATTAGCTGGAGGGAAGAAGTGCAAATAAAAATAAAGTTTTATGTAAATTGTGTTCGAAAAAGAGAATCCCACTAAAGTACAATGTGGAAAGTGCAATGTTTCTAAGCTACATTCTAACTGAAAAAAAGTTTTGCAAACTGTTGATATCAATTTTAGGGAATGAAAAATTACCAGTGCATATAAAATCTTCATCAATAAAATTTATTTTGCCCGCATATACAGTATCCTTATCTAAAAAAAATAATGTAGAGCTTCGGCGGGGAATTCAAATTTATGTGGGTACTGTACGTGATCCACGATAATTAAAATGGGTCCCAGGATTAGGTGATGAAAGTGATATCATGTGATTAAGCTTTGAAATCACCATCATTACTTACAATAAGAAATAAGACCGCAGTAGACTGGGACAGGCTTCCCAATAACAAAGGATTTCTTATCCCCTTTTTGTCTAACAAACGTCCCCCTAAAAACTGTCGTTTGTCTATAGAGATTAATTACTTCAATAAATGCTACAGTTTTCAAAGTTTTTGTCAAATCATACCAAACTTTTGTTGCGAACTACCTACGTTTTTACAGCACTCAAAAACATTCGTTTCCCATGGGTAAAAAAAAATTCAGAAAAAATTTCGAAAGTACTAGTAAAAACATGCTACAAACTTGTGTAAAAGTTGTAAAGTGCACTGTTTTTCATATATTATTACGATGAGAGTTATTACGTCCTTGTGGCAACAAGGTGAGGTTCGTTTGCCGCAACAAACAGCCGCTAGTATGACAAGTATATGGAAGAGAAACGTTGATGTGCGCATTCGCATTAGGCCGCGAGTTACGCCAATACATAGGAAATGAGTGAACCCATTTGGTGACGGTTCACTGTTTTTTTTTGTGGCCCAGCCCATTTAGTGACAACTTCGTGACCATGTGGTGAACAAGTTTCAACGAAAACCGTCATCAACTGGTCACCAAATGGTTACGAACAAGTCAAAAGCCAACGACGGTTTTCCAGTGGTTTCCGCAATTATTTCGATTTCCAGCTTATGATAGTTTGTTGCGCTGAAAAAGCCGAAGTAATGCGAGAAGACTGCGTTCAGCGTGCTGTGTTATGAATCTAGTGAATACATGTATTGACGATGACAAAACAATACGGGAAGTATTAATTAACTACATGTAATTCACGCACAAAATTTGCGCTTATTGTATCCCCTAAACCGCTTGATCGCTCACGGAAACTACCCAGGCTTTATATTCAACGGATGGCGTCACGATAACGGGATCATTTTTAAGTAGCCTCATCTCTTTGTTGATGGCCCTATCCCTTTAATAAATTGGTAAACAACGGAAAGAACAGAACACAATCTAATATAGAGTCGAAAACTCAGGGCATAATGTAACATAATGAATATTGATGCGCATTAGTCGTTAGACGGAGGGATTCTTTAATTTTTCTGTACATTATGCATTTCCACATTAAAGCTTTGCTCCGAGGAGACCCATATAATCCGGGATTTCTAAAGATTTTCAAGCTCCTTGATAAAAATGTAAGATGGCCAAAGTATGCACGGATTTTGGTGTAATAAAAGGAAAAAAACTATTATAGAAATATACAAGTGCAATAGACAAAAAGAAGTATTAATGGCCCAGGGTATGGGATCCCGTTTAACTAAAAAAGGGGGTTTAGAGAAAAGGTGGGTGAAACAGGGAGTTTACAATGAAGCTCATGGATAGCCCAAAATAGTTTCTTGGTCCGGGAGTTTTAGAGTGCATTGTACGGCCCTGTGTACATGCTGATGATAACAGATAATCTTTTAATTTTGCTGACAAGGAAGTGACATTTTCACACCCATTTTCACATCCGTATAATCACCTCCAGCACCGTCTAAAATTGGTACTAGACCGGTACCAAACTGGGAGGAAATCGGTCTTTTTTTGAACGCAACGCGACACGCACTTCCCAATGTATAATCATAATTTCTAACTTCGATGTCCGATACAGTATGAAAAACATGCACATTTAAAGGGAGGGGCCCACGAGAAAAAAGTTGTCCTCAATTTACCGGAAGCTCAGAAATACTTCTGTGAAAACCGCATCTATTTGCATCTAGAACTCGCAGAGATATTCTATGCTAAACAGTTCGACCAGGTACCGTAGACAGAAAGGTTAAAATACCTTTTTATAGTTTATATCCGTCCACCAGCATTCTTTCTCTACATAATAATTGTTAAACGAATGAAGAACATCGCTACCATTATAACAAAGCGGTTCCAATACTGAAATGCCATAAAAGAGCAAAAATTATTTCAGACTACGGTGCCTGACCGAACTGTTTAGCATATAATATATTTGCGAGTTCCAGATGCAAAGAGATGCAGTTTTCGCAGTAATATTTCTGAGATTCCGGACATTCTGTGCAAGTAAATTGAGGAAAACATTTTTCCCGTGAGCCTCTCCGTTTAAAGCCAAAGTAGACCATAAAAACAGAAAAGCTACAGTAGGACGCCGGACCAGAAGTGCTGTAATCCTCCGCAACAAAATTTAATCAATTCATCAGTCTAGCGCTTTCTTTCTCGTTAAGCCGCGGGCCATAAAAAGAGTCTTGTATTGTGGGGCGTGTGCAAAAAGGGAGTGCTTATTGATGCCGGCACCCGGGCTCTTGTGCCCTGGGTGGTCGTTTTTCTGGCCGCCTGCGGACCTTTACCCGGGCCAGGAGCCCTGAGCCCCAGGCCCACACGAATCTAAGACGGATAGATAAGCCTGGAGAACGCGAGGGGCCAACGATTGTATTCGGGGGGATCAAGGAGGGCAATTGTAAAATTGATATGAATATCTCTGAGATGTTTGGCTACTTTTTGGCTTGAGTTTAAGCGTACGGTTTTATCTTTACCTTAGGGAAATAACTAATCGCCTGTAAGAAGCGTGGACATATGGGCCCGTGAACTAACTAACAAATACGCTTAGCACTTTGAATGAATTAATTAAGGGATATTTTACTGTATGATAGTCAATGTGTATGTATGTAGATTAAACCTGTCAACTCATAACTCTGACGTAAAGTATAGTTTACCGCGTAATTCACACAAATATAGTTAATCCATTTTGGGAACCATATACGTATGCTCGTGTTGTGTAACCTTCCAATTAGAACACCGATTATTAATTTTCCACTTTATAGTATACTATACCGTATGCGTATTAAAAAAATTATCCCCTTAATTATTTATCTCCCTCTAATCTTCACATAATAGGAAAGAAACTCTTTACTAAGAAAGCTTATCTCTACACTTTTAGAAATCAAATTAGAAATCTCCTTCGTCTAGAGCAAAACACAAATTGAGGTGCGCGGGATTTTCTTAGACACCAAAAAAAATTACGTGACGGCAGGGTGGCGGGCCTGCGAGGACATAAAAACAGCACATAAAAAGCACAGGGACGGCGCATTACGGCACAATTATTATCCCAAATAGCCGTTGTTTTACGGTGAGATGTTGCCATGGAGTTGGTTTAGACGAAGATTATTTTAGTAAACATGATTACTCATAGAGCAGACGGTGCCAGTCTAATAGAAAAAAAACAAAAGGATGGATTAGGAAATACCAGTAAGTAGAGAGGAAACCCTATCACTGATTTGTTCATCTATTCTAGCCTCTCTCTAAATCATTCTCTCTCTCTCCCTCTCTCTGTCTCTCCCTCTCACTCTGTCTCTCGCTCTCTCTATCTCTCTTTCTCTCTCTCTCTCTCTCTCTCTCTCTCTCTCGATCTCTCTCCCTCGAAAACAATTGGAACAAAAATTGAAGAGTGTAGACTGATCAGTATTCTAATTTGCATTGGGGGTATTTTCCAGAAAAAAGGAATCACATGAATGAGATCCTGTGGACATTGTACAGTGTATGGAAATTAAAAGCAGAGCAGAAAATAAACCGCTTAATAAGGTTGAAAAGGCGCTCAGTTCTTCTTGAAAACTTGCGATAAGCCTTATAGATAAGACTCAAATACACAAGATAAGGTTTAGAGTTTAGACCACCCAGAAATGAAGCAAATAAAGCAGCAACAGGCCCTCACCGGGCACGAAGAGAGGGGGTTGAATTCATATTGGCATTGAGTTTGACAATTTATACTTAGCTGAGACGTGGGAGGTGTGTTTCATAGTTGTTTCTCAATGTTAATGTTATAATGTACGCCAATGTTTGTTTGTATGTTTGTATGTTTGTCGGTACGATCTGCGGGTATTATTGTTTACGTTTTATCCTAATCTTTATTTTTACACATTTCCCGAGACACGAAACTACACATCAATAAGCCTATCATGCCTATCCTATATCCTAAACCATCATTAATCTCTATGACTACACATTATGGGGGAGCCCACCCTATTTTAAGTCTATGTTTACTCTCAGAAACTAAGGGTGTGCGTAGGGGAGAGGACTCCTGTGAGTTTCCGATCCATTAAGATAAATTCAGATGGTGGGTAATTATACGCTAATGAATAACAAGAAGCATCGGCAGAGTTACTAACGAGGGGGTGTAAGTCAATTCAGTTTGCTTTCTAATAGAGTTAAATTAAGTAAATGACTTTCAACAGATGGAGAAAGGCACAGTCTCACAGATTTCTGAGGGGAAAGAAGGATAAGGAACATTACGTTTGGCACCAAACTAAAAGCAACGAGTTTCCTATTGTAAGCACAAGGGGCATTCAAGTTTCCTATCCAGCCAATAACTGAGGTAGTTTTTAATACAGTAATTCAGTTGCAGATTCGAAGTTCCTGCATTCGTGTGATGGCCACAAAATATTATCATGCAGTAAATGACGTAGTGGAACGCTCTCGAATGATTGATTCTACCAACAATCCTTATTTCTGAGCCTGCAGATCCCAAGCACGTCCGAGTGCCAAAGTCCTTGCTTTGTCAAAGTGGTCGCGGGTTCGGATCTCAGTCGAGGTGATTCACAAAAAAGGCCGCAAATGCACTTACCGAAGAATGTAGGGATTTGTTCTCGTCAAGTGTAAACTCCAAACTCCAAACTCCAAACTACAACATACAAAATGCAAAATACAAACTACAACCGACCTTTCAGAGTTGGACCAGCGTATCCATTCGGCGTATGTGCCTGATGTGGATATTGAAATGACATTGGATGCGGTGACATTGGCATCGTGGGAGAAAACACGTGACTCCCGTCGAAATTAAATCCTAAATTGATTTAAATATTGATTTTCCCAAATAATCGATCAATTAACAGTTTTTTTTGTTGTTAGCCGACTGCTGTCTATTAACACGGGTGCGTTTGCAATGTACACTATATTGTTCTTTTCGTCAAACGAGATCTGGATAAATGGGAACTAGGAGTGTAGTACGAACTCAAGATGTGATCAGTATGAAAGAAGTATGGGCGATAAAGCGCAATACCAGTCAGTTTTTCTCTGCAAATAGTTCGTAGGTAAGCGGAATTGAACCAGGGTCACCCGCGCTCTCCGGCGCCAAAAACCACTGCGTCCTTATAATACCACTAGTATGAAAGTAGAAGAGTAGGATGAATCACTAGTATATCACTAGTACACAAGTTGCATCAATCCTCACCCTGTCCAAAAGGTTGCATTCCCGGCGTCGCAACGTTCGACATTCTTTGTTGTACAAATGCGGCCATCATCCTGCAATATGAATAAATTGTGAAACTTTCATTTATCAACTACCAAGAATTTTCGGTTGGTGTACGCCCACGTTAGGTAAGAATGATGCCGTTGACGCGCGGGAACTCCGCCGCGCGCCCACCTCAAAGTTTTCTCGATGTGCGCAATTTGATAACCACAAGAAGGCTCGCGTTGGGAGCTTTTTGATGCAAAAAGTATGAGCGCGGAACACATTATGTCTCCCAGTTCATTGCGGGAACCGTTCACAGAAAGATGCCAATGCTATGTTGCGGTGGACACCAAAGTTGCC
>JAANDG010000474.1:90000-115779 GCA_036852015.1 Pelodera strongyloides
TAATTTTATAAAAAGAAACATTGCAGAAATGGAAGTGTACGGTAAAGAGAGTGATGCATAGAATTCACCAAAAAAAGGATGTACATTGCACTGAACTATTTATGATAAAGGTTAACCTTTATTTATTTCAAGCAATACACAAAGACCAGGTGCAACTAATGCATAGTATGAATTTTTGAAGAATCGTATAAATTTACTTACTGAGAGCCAGCAAACTACTCATCCGAGACATCGCAATAAAATACGTGCCGTCGAAGCATATTAGATTTAAAAAATATACTACTGTATATGTAAAATAAAATGAGAATATAGCAAACGATACTCAGCGTACCTCTGGATGCTCAACTATTAAGCTAATTAAGCTAGCATGGCAACTACCTCCCACAAAGGGGTGGGTGGGGTGGGCAGGTGCCCCTGTGTTCGTATGTAAATGTATCCATAACAAAGGCCCGATCCTAGCCGGATATCGCTATTATAGTGGGACAATAAAAGTAACAATTACATGCTAATCGGGTTGACATCCGTCTATAACACAAAGATTTTGTTATTGTTTGTATAAACCTGTAATTTGCAAGGTAATATGTTTCAGGAAAGTGAAAAACTTGCGATAAAAAACGTTGCAGGATCGTAGTGTACTACAAAAAAAAAGTAAAAAAAAAAAGAGAAACGTAAATTGCACGGTTAGTACCCGGAGACGGCAGTGTAAATGCTAAATTAAAGCGAAATGGTACCCAGTTTGGGGTTTTTTGGTTAAAAAAAGTTTAAATTCTTTTACTAATGGAAAGCGACATAAACAAATAGAAAAATAAATAGAAAATGGAAAAATAACGACGCAAAATTTTTATTTTTTTGAATTTTGTATAGAAAAAGTTGGATCCGTACGATTTCCATACATTATGGATCGTACAATGTACGACCCCCACAATTGTCGATTGGATTTAGACGTAGTGTTACATGGTAGTTAATCCACTACAGTGATCGTGACCACCATTGTCAGCTGCGCCTACGGAAGGATTCCATTGGAGGCATAGCTAAGTGGTTGTGCTCTAGCTTTTGGCGCGGTTGATCCCGGGTTCGATCCCCGGTGGCGACCAACTGTTTGCGGGAAATTTGTTGAAAGATAGTGGGTACCATTTCGCTTTAAAGTAATTTCTAAGCGTTTGGAACTTGAATAAAACAATTAATGTTATGGTTGAAATTGATCGTTTATTAATATAGTAAATGAGCACAATGTCCCATTTCTTGATTCTGTAGGCTTGGCTTATTAGGGCTAGATCGTTGCAATTATTTATGATAATTGCCTACACACATATGAACACAATCCAAACTAATGAGTAACATTAGAACTTGACATTTAACAAAATATGAACTGAACCCTTTCTGTGTTCTGAGTTTTCTGAGTTTAAGTCAAGGCACTACTTCAATTAATTAACCCTCGTGGGTAACTTTCGTCCACAAAGGCACACCACTTTTTCCGGGGCGCTGATTTCCCAGCCATGGGTGGTTTTTTGAGTGGTACGACGCGAATAAAACAAAGGTCTCTGGAGAATGTACTATACAAATATACTCCCTTATTAAGACACAAATTTTAGTGTGTGAATTTAATTGAATATAGACATCTGAGAGCACAAACTACAGTAGGAAGTATGAAGTTCGATTGTAGTGTTTTAGTACGGTGCGGTTATTTCGGTACAAATAAATGTGATTATTTTGCTCATCTAGAAGAGGTTTCTTGACTCAAAATTGGATTGAGCACCCTTCTATTTACGTAAAAAAATTATATTGTGGACGTGTTCACAGGCTGCCGCTATCTCTCATTAGCGCTGTTAATACCAGTTAATACGTTTCACAGAGGCAGGGGAATATGTAACTGAGAAATTCGTGATTATCACATTTGGCACCAAAATGGTGCTTGTACCAATCCAATTTGTATATTATTTTACAATAATCCTACTTATTGCCGAAGCCCATGGGCACTCAAAAGTTTCCGCCCGACAATTGTGCTTATGCGCACATTTTGAATTTTCTTTCCACGCCCTTATTCCTTATTGTTGAACAAAGAGCAAACAAACTTTCTTAATGCCAGCCGCAATTCTATCAGAAGCTATATTTAAAAATATCTCGGCAAAAAATCACAATTTCATTGAAATAATCCTACAACTTCACTTTACTAATTCACCCGGGGAGCGCCCGGCTCCCCTTTGAGGGCTAGTTTTTAGGACGGCACGCGGGCCATTAATAAACATGCATGCGGACCGGGTGCCTTACTCTCAAAGTTTTTTGTGTGCGTATATCACACGACTTTTACATACAAAAATAGATGTTTTGAGGCCATTAAAAGATTAAATATTGCCAGAAGGCCAAAAACTTGGAAATTTTAATATTGTGAGTGTGTGAACTTGATTAGGATTATGGTGTGGACACCTAATAAAAAAAAGAAATGACCAAGATCTAGGGGTTAATAGTTAATTAAATATCGAGGATTTAGCTAAAATAAATTAAAAAGATTAAATTTTTATCTATATTGTACAAAAGATTACCTAAGATTCACATAGTATTCATATCGGAGAGGTATTCATCTAGACTTCGCTCAAGTTCACGTGTCGGGAAAAATCACAAACACATCAATCAATAGTTTTTCAGTATGATCGATAATTACCTTGTAGGATCAATCCCTTGGGGTAATTGTGCTCCGAGAAGTGCCATCTTCTGTTGCTGTTGAATGGCCGCCAACTGCATGTTGATCTGCTGAAATTGACCATAATTATTGAGTTATTTATATTTAAAGCAGAATTGTACCTACTTTGGGAAATATGCATACGAGACGAATATTCTATGTACCCCAGTTGATTTGGTGCCGGAAGCTTGCCGGACGGGCACAAAATTTGCATAGGATACATAGGAAATTCGTAGCGTATGCAAATTTTCCAAAGAAGGTACAATACGGCTTTAACTTCTTAGGAAAGACCATCATGACACCTGTGTGCTTCAAGAGACCAGAATAGTAATGCTGAAAACACACGATAGAGAGTTCCCGGCGAAGGACACCTCGTCTCGAACAATTATCGAAATATGAAGTATAATTTACTAAAAGAATATCTTAAAGCGAAATACCGGCCGGTTTTGAAATACATCATAGACAGTTGAATCCTTACGCATTTATGCTAATTTGCTGGAATTTAGCTCGATTTTTTATTCTAATCTATGTTCATTTGCATTAACTGCGCTGGATTGAACTTAACTGAACAACAGCAAAGGGATAAAAAAAGTGCTTTATGCTAAAGGTTTGCAAATTTAGTGAATGAGCGAGAAGCAAATGTTTTTTTTTTGGAAAAGTGCATGCACAAAAGTTGCAAAGTTCCAGTTTTATAGACGTTCGTTCGTTGTACAGATTCGATCTTAATTACCCTATCAAAATAGCTCTCTTTTCTCTCCCTCTCTCTCTCAAGGAGGAGGTGGAGAGAGAAAGAGAGAAAGAAAAAGAAGTGATTGGGATGAGAAAGAGAGAGAGAGAGAGAGAGAGAGACATAATTCGTATTTGTACCTTCATGACTCTTTTATCAAAAAGCGCTCATTTCTATGTTCATATAATATGAGTAAAACACTAAGTCTATATATTTAGGGCAAAAACGTGAGAAAGAAACAATGCCGCATTCCCTCCGAACACCCAGTTTGTAGTGTCGGCAGCGGCCATTAATCTTAAGCCTATCGGAGCAATTAAAACGTCAAATGAATTCGATAGAAAGAGAGTTAACCTTCCAGACTCTTTAATCTGTGCGATCTGGCGACAAGAATTCGCGCTTGTTCATCTTACATCATGGAACTTTACTTATTGATTAGTTAAAAGGGAACATGTGAAACTATTATCACAATAATATTCTGAATTTTTGGCTAGACGTTTACGGAATTGCACAATCACGGTTGCGAAAACTACACCGAGCCACACTCAAAAACGGGTATTCGAGTTCCACAAAAAAGCGCTAATGAATCGAAAAACGAATAGTTACAGTTGGTGCCGAATGCCTTACTAATTGATTTTAATAAATTAATTACCTGTACTTTCACCGTCACTTCCTCTTGTGATCCACGAAAGGAGCGAAAGGAATAGCCAGCAGTTCGGAATTTCGGATCAATATCAGCTCCTTGGCTACTGCCAGAACTTGAATGAGGAAAGGGATCATTCTGAATAAGCTTGCTCAGATTGAGTTTTATCTTGAGAGGAGGCTTCGGGACATTGTCGGTGGCAGGAGGAATGTTCATCTCAGGTTCCATCGGAAGACCTCGAAAGCAGGCAGACGTCTGTGCACCAAAAAATCCTTCAAGGATGTCCCGACTGATTGATATCTCTGTTTCAAACCACGCACGAACTCCTTTGGTTTCAGAAATCAGAATCGGATTAGGGTGGCTCGCTCCAGAAATAGCACTAGGTGGTACAGTACTTGCTCCAGCATTCGTTCCTCCACAACCATCTGCAGATTTAGCTCGCGAAGATTCTTTCCTCGCATTCACATTCGCCTGTATAGCTTTCAGAATTGCTTCGAAGTAAGCCTTTCCCTGCTGAATCACTTCCAATTGAGCCTGGAAGAATTGTTTCGCAGTGGGACCGGAACCAGATTTAGACTTCGGCATTACCCTGTGGAAAGCAGAACCCGGCACAGGACTGGGATCAACAACTAGAGGTTCAGGCTCTTTCATAGTCAAGAGTCGATGAAATATTGCACCAGGAACTTGAATCGGAGTGGTTTTAGTTCGAAGTCGGCCCTGTCTCAGCTTGACCTGCACACAGCTTGCAGGTCTAGGCTTCGGACCACGACCACGACGTGTCGTAAGGCAGATGATGGGTCGTTTAGCAACCAGTCGCTTGGAAATACAAGGGGAATCGGAATTATTAGATTTCGCTGCAGATGCCTTCGCTTTGGTCGTCCTTTTGGATTTCTTCCTCTTCGGTGTTTCCCGCAACGGTGGATCCACAGCCGGAGCAAGCACTGGCATATCGGAAAAGTCAATAGCTGGTTCCCGGGAGAAAGTGCCCAGAATACATTCCACAGAGAAAGGAAGAGGTCCACGAGGTACCCAACGTTCCGTGTTTAACTTGGGAACCATCTCCCGATCCAGGGAACAACCTCCTGCCAGACTTGGCCCATCAGTAGGAGGAGAGGTCCCCGTCAGGGTAGAATACTCAGCCGGACATTTCCTTGGGGTTGCTTGCTTTCTTCTGTTAGATCCAGCTCGAGAAGCCTCAGCCAACGGAATAGATGTCCTGGTCATCGGGGCTTCAGTAGGATTAGACATAAGAGCTGGCGGTGTCGTCGGAACCTGTGGCTCCTCATAAGGGTACCCATCCTCTGCAGCCGGGAGGTCCTTCCCACCTTGCTCAATAAGAACAGGCACTTCAGATTGTAGACCAAATGAGACATCAGCAAGAGCCGTGGCATCTCTCCTAGGCACCTCGATAGAAGAACCATTATGTTCTTCAACTTCAGAATTCACAGGAGAAATATCACCATCCATTGTCAGTGAATAACTAGCTCAAGCAATTCTGATACTAATTCAATGCCAGATCGATTCAGAATGCCAAATGGCAGATAGTATGACTGTCGATTATAGACGCAAGTAGCTATGTTCTTGTAAACAATAGGGCAGAACTTGTGTTATTAGAGATCTTGTCGGTACAAAGCCGCACGTGTGAAAAAATCAGATGCGCTTTTGTCTGGAGTACGCATAATAGACTGCGCGCGCCAAAATCCCACTTTCTATATATAAACTATCCATTCCGAGACAAGAATATTCTTATTCCCCTCTTTGTACCGGTGCGCGAAAAAGGCCCACAGACAGCAACACATGTGGTTAGCACAGGAGTTGATTGACAGATGGGCGATATTTGAAATATTGAGTTTCCCGCCAAAAGAGGATATCATAGATCGCAACATTACCAACTTTCAAAGTGAAGGAAAAAATTCACTTGATTTTAAAATAGTTTGTAAAATTAAAGTGGACAAAAAATTTAATTGGTTTTGTGTTGGTACAGTATGGACTATGAACTATGAACTTGGAGTCTCTAGAGAGATAAAAGAAGAAAGAGAGAGAGAGAGAGAGAGAGAGAAAGAGAGAGAGAGAGACAGAGAAGGCAGAAAGAGAAGAGAGTGGGAGATCACACAGACAAACAGTAAGGAATCGCAAACCGCAGCTTCAGAAATAAAAATGCCTAAAATATACCTGATTTGGCGAAAACATCTGAAGTTTGTTGCTTTGTTTATCGTGGTTTGGTCAGCGTCAGAGCCGCACTGCCATCACACTGAAGAAAGAAGAAGGAAGAGACCCGACGCTGAAATTATTTCTATAATTTTAAAATACCCAAACTGTGTTTAAAGGGATCGGTTCACCTAAAATAGTGTCTGTTTTTTTTTGTTTCTTTATTTTCTATAAGGGATAATAAAAATTTGGAATACAAAAAGTAGTGTTCTATTTCAATACTCACGGAGATATTAGGTGATAAAGTGGTGGATTGATCGGTCTAAAATGGCAAAGGGTATTGTCTCTATACAAACAAGGCAGGACAATTACCCTTTGCCTAGTTTATTAGTGAAGCTAGTTTATTTTCTACTCTTGAAACCACCACCTAACTTGTGATGAAATGAAAGATAGTAGGTACAATGCAACCTAGGCTTCGCAGTCGTAGTCCTTTACTTACAGTACTATTGAGCAATTAAGAATTTTAAGTAAATATACCCAATTTAGTCCCTAACACCAGTCCCCTTCAACCAATACTGAAAGTGTTCTAAACTGCGACATGCGGCTCCATCTTAATGTAGGCCATAACATAGTTTTTGCAAGAAGACTTTCGTGCTTTTTTTGTATTTAGTGGGAGGCAGTGCAAGGGCAAAGGGTGAAATCTCCTTTTCTTATGCTTAAAACTGCAGTAAAAGGGTGACCGTTAGCGATGTTCACCAATACTCCTATACTTGATGAACGTTACCACAGCTCTAGAGAA
This sequence comes from Pelodera strongyloides, assembly GCA_036852015.1. Taxonomy (NCBI): domain Eukaryota; kingdom Metazoa; phylum Nematoda; class Chromadorea; order Rhabditida; family Rhabditidae; genus Pelodera; species Pelodera strongyloides. The sequence continues at coordinate 96,992 of JAANDG010000474.1, forward strand.
AAGGGTAGAGTTACGGCGCTACCAGTGGGATCTGCGACGTGCACATGTACAGCCAATATTCCGTGCATGTCACATAAGGTGTATTACCGCCAATACTTGTTGTTATGTATGCTAGTATGCTAACACAAAAGGGGTGCACAGGCATCAACGTTACAAGGCACCTTACCAATCTGTGTTTATTGATTGATAATTAGCATGTCAGTACGTTCATTTTTTAGTATAATTATACACAGTAGTTGGAAATGTGCATATAAATAAGGTCTAATTACCCTACATCAAAATCGGCGTAGACGCTAAATTTCGTTGGTAGATTTCAGCAGGGGTGGCTAAGCTAAGGAATCAAGTTACTATTTTCTGGGCTTTTCATCTATAAACCTACTGCATTCTACACCTGACTCGATACTACAAATACAATTGTATGAAAATGATCCCGTCTCGTGATATTACAGTATGCGTCAGAAAAAATTAAAACCACGCAATTTTATTCAGGTAACTCTTAAAAAATTGAAAATGGTAAAAGCTTACCGTGAAAGAATTGAAAAAAATAAACAGCTAGAATAGATAATTTCCTATAATAATATTGGAGCAAACATCAATAACGAGTTCTCCAAACGAGAATTTTTGTTCCTGAAAAAAATGGAAATATTAGTATATAAGATTAACTTTACACGCATATATTAAATTCAGTAGTCATATCATATATAATAGAAACAATTATTAAACTACATATTAAACTACAAACTCACATGCGATCCGTAAACATAAATAAATCACATTTGTGTTTAAAATAACAAAAAATTATCGTGTATAAGCTAAACGTCTTACTGAATTGTAAATCAAACCGTCGCCTAGACTATATGAGCTTGTCACACCACAATATCGGTGTGATATAGTGATATATTCTTATCTGTTGATCTGTCTTTTTGCCACCCTGTGTGCCAAGCGGGCGGGCAGACGTGCTGCAGCGGCGCGGCACGGGTGCAAAAAACGCAGCCGGAATGCAACAATGCGTGCGGTCAGTCGATAATCAGTGTATGAGTGTCAAGCTATGATTTGGTTTATAATTGAGGCAATTAAGAGAAGTGCGAGATATACATAAATCTATGAATTGAGGAAATTATGACTACAGTACTAGGCAAAACCACAACTGTGAAACCACATTGTAATATTCACAAAAACGAAAACGAAATCCACACAGAAGTACCGTAACTGAACCCAATAATCATTATATACCGACTATCAAAAAAGGGCACGCTAGATAAAATTCACCAGTATGCACTTACACTTGAGGCTTTTTTTTCGTGAGGGTGAGAGTTCATGCCACCAAATACGCCAAAAACTGTCTTTGGTGACAGAAAAACGGCAACAAATAGTCTGAATTCGGTTACAACTTCAGAAACCATCCTGATTAACATTAGAAGAAAAGCTACAAATTTCAAGCTAAGCTCCTCTATTACCGAAAACCTAGTAGCTCGAAACTTGAACCTCGGAACAAAAAAAAAATCAATACATTTACAAGTACTGTATAAATGTACATATTACTCCAGTTTACAATCTGGTCTTGTGGATTGTAAAGTAAGGGTCTCCCATATCATGAATTCACACTTTTTGCCACCCATGGCGAGTGGAAGTGAACGGAGATAAAAATATAAAAACATAAGTGATAAGGACTGATTGAACACCCAAATAAGGGAGCGAACGCAACATTTTAAGGAGCAGAACACAGAATACTCCCGGGAAACACTGGGAAACACTGGGAATGGGAATGGAGTCGGGAGGGCTGGGAGAGGGAAGATAGTCCACTAGAGGGCGTCAATGAATAAGCTAAATACTAAGACGGTACTAATGTTGTCTGCTTGGGACTTGGGGACCTTATTATTTTGATTACTCCCAGATATGCAAATGTTTCAGAGCATTTATGTAGTACGGCGCATACATAGAAATACAATAACAGTAAACAGCAATGAAAGCTCTGGGTTAGATGGTATACTTGAAACATCAATGAAAAACAAAACATATGTATGGTGAACTACGGTCAGGTTTAGTTATATAGGATTACTTTCACATCTTTGGTCAGATTCGTGGTGGCGCAGTGGTATTGCGTTATGTTCGGCTGCCGATCAAAGGCTAACGGGTTCGAGTTCAGTCATAGCTCAGAACGAAGACTAATACAACTGCCTATCTCTTGGCTACTGGTACTATCTATATTAAACTGCTAAACAAAAGATAACAATCCCTTTTCAAATTTAAGCAAAACACAAAATATTCGATTGATTTACTACAAATATTTACAAGTTGATATTGAAATTGTTGAAATCAATCAATAAGACAAAGGATTTTTTATACAAACATACTTGTTATCCATCTCTTATACATACGTATAAAAGAGTGAGCATTGTCTGAGGTACGCTTTTTTCTGTTTCAGACGGTATAAGTACGGTATAAGTATTCTCAATCGTGTATTATTACATAAACCTTGGAAGTTACGTTTCAGGCTTTTGTATGCGTGTATGCCCTCTTTTCGTGAGTACTAGCTTTTGCTTATTTCTATCAATGAAAGTCGCCTCATTGCCAGGAGCCAGGAGGCGTTACAAATTTTTGTATAAACATGCTTCATCAGCTAATTTAAAAGTATTCTGCTGGTAAGTATTAATTGTAAGTACAAAGTAGTACGTGGCAATCCATATATGAGGTCAAATACGTAGACCTATACCCCCAAATTAATGGCCATATACTTACGTAGGTGTTCTCATATAATGATAATAACTCTCCCAGCTAAACGTCTAAAAGGCAACATTTATTTAGCCAAACGTGATCATTTTTCCTACTTTTTGCACTACAAAAAAGGCCTCCAACATGCCAATGATCGCCCCGTTGAAAGTATAAATTTTTGAAAAATTGTACTTGCGCAATTTTCTTTCACACGTACTTTTTGACTAGAAATTTGAGTTTGGGTACAAACTTTTAGAAATAAGGAGGAAACCGAAAGATTGAAAATTTGGCACTAAAGGCTAGGAAGAGTTTTGAAAAAAAAGAACAATATTTAAATATCTTAACTAACAAACCTTTGGAACAAATTTAATTGGCCTTTATAATTTTATAAGAAAACGCCTCCCTATGCCCTAAGCCTATAACTTAAAGTCCAGCCTAACAACTAAGGTCTAGATGTTTTACTGCTTTTCCATAAAGGTTCCTATTCCTATTTAATGGAGTGAAGACAGTAATGTACTCAAAAGAGTAAAAGAGTGGATATAATGCGAGTTGCGGAGCAACATATTACCATTATGAGCGACCTTCCCCTTAATTGTAGCGGCCATTCAAATCCAACAGTTTTTATGCAAAGTTTTTCATATAAACACAGCCCCGATTGAAAATCGGAATACTGCGTTGGGTAATGGTGCAGAAAAAAGCAATGGTGGAAAGGCTCTTACTGTATGGAACATTGTACATTGGTTAGATTGTAAACCCACAGATACAGATATACCATTAAAGGGTCAGGCCCATTTCAAATAACCCCTATATTTGATGATTCCATCTGGTTCTCCATGTCAAATATAGTAGGATGCAATATTTTTCTAATTTTCAAGCGCAAAATTCACACACTATTCATCAATTTACCGTGGGCACTCATACCCAACTATTTATCGCAGTTGGCACGCCCATTCGCGCTGATTGGCCAATATCGCAATTGCCACGCCCAATAGAGCATATTGCCCAATGAGCGCGAAAGGGCGTGACAACTGCGATAAATAGTTGGGTATGACTGGCAATGGTAAATTGATGAATACTGCGTGAATTTGGCGCTTGAAAATTAGAAAAATATCGTATCCTACTATATTTGACATAAAGAATCAGATGGAATCATCAGAAATAGTGGCCATTTGAAATGGGCCTGACCCTTTAACCGTACATGAAAACCGAATTTAATATGAAACAATATGAATAACAATAAATCAAAATAAAGATACTGAAATATTCATGGAACAACAAACGGAAGAAGAACTCACATAGAAAAGTATACATAAAATTTTAGGTGGCTCTCATACCATCACGTTGTTGTATTCACACATGATTACAGTTACAGCAAATTATGTTCATTATTATGGTGTCATTTTGTAAATGTAAAGACTATTTGTTATTAGCTCACTTTCAGGAGACTTAGGAACTTAGGAAAGTAGGAAGTTCGCAATACAATCGTTTCCCTTGCCTACCACAACCTATCCCAAGAACATGTATCTCATTCAAATTTGCATATCAAAGGCCTGATTTCGCAGCGCTCCTTGAACATGGAATCCAAGGAAAGAAATAGATGGAACTCTTCAAAGTTGAAAGGAAAGAAGTTATAGATATTTCTAAAGTTTACCCGGGTTCAAATTAGTTTATCCTTTCTACAGTTGAGCGATAAGAATGTGTAGAAAGCAAGCAGAAGTTTTCGGAATTTTTTTTGCATTAATGAGAGACTGGATAATTGCCACTACGACTCTGACCTTCTCTAAAGTCTGCAACTCTGACGTTCCCTGAATACCCTGAATTTGAAAGTGGGCGGAGTCTATCTACAGTACACTGCGGAGGTCCGTTTATTAGTGACCTCGGAGGGGTAGTTAATAAGAAGACAATTTCGAATACTAGACAACCTTCAGGTTCAGGACAAGCTCAATTTGGGAAAATGGTATAGAGGGGAGAGAAAGGGGAAGATAAACAGTTAGGTATAGAGAGAAAAATAGAGGGAGAAGTGTAGACGAGCAAAGACATAGAGGGGGCAGAGTGAGAGAAAGAGAGAGATATAGAGAGAGAGTGTGTCGAATCCGTATCCAGATGAAAAATTACGCTTTCTTAATGTTCAATCATGGTTCTACACATTCTATGTGTACCGTACCCGTTCGCAACTTCGAAAGCCCGCCTCAGCCAAAGTTGTCATTAAGAGAAACAGAAGTTTGCGGACAAAAACGGTCATAACACGACAGCCGTACACCGGGTAAAGTCGCGGAGAAAAAGTTTATGGACGAAGAAAATGACTTTGCCCGTGTAACGTTACAAGATACATGGCATTGGTTTGTACTCTTTCATTCTTTACGTCAAAAATCAGATGACTTGTTGGATACATCAATTTAAACCTACTCTCAGTGATTGATCGAGATGTTTTTAACAGTAATCACGACTGCTACATTTAAAATCAACACAATTACTAAGAAATTCTCGATCAAAGCTCTGCAGTATTATTTTTATGATCGCACCTCTTTATATGAATCAGAAAGAGTTAGCAGCACCTATAAACAAAGATAGACTAAACCACTAAGCGCTATTAGCAATTGTGTACAAAACTCGCAGCTTTGTACAATCACTGAGAGTGCCTTTAAACCGATGCAAAGTTCAAACTACTTTGGAAAAATGGAGCAGAAATCAAGAAAAGTCGAAGAATCGCCGTAACATGGTCTAAGGAACCGGCGACGAGAGAAAAGCCCGAGAGCGTCGTAAATTTTTTTGTCGCGCATTAATAGCCGACAGAGACACAGATTGGATTCTGTAAATATGGGTAGAGGTTAGACAGCTAGATGGAAAGAGCTTCGACAGTATGCAATGCATACAAAATGTTAACAGTACACAATTCAAGATGGCTAAAAAGAGTTTTGGATGAAACCCAAAGTATGTTAGCGCTTCGCGGTAACAAAGGATATAGCATCACAATTGCTTAAGCAAAGGTATGTACGAGGTTTTACACTTACTATGCCGAAACACTCGAATATATGGTGTAAAGTATAGGTAGTATAATTCAAGGTATGCCATGCTAATTGTTAGACGTTAACTACCTCTTTATTTATTCCAAATCCATAGTCAACGGCTAAGATTTGAATTAATTTAAAGGATTTATATAAAAAAGGTGAACGGTACCACCAGTGTTGTCCACAGAGGAGCAGCTTAATTGGAGACAGATGTTGCGAAACGAAAGTCAGAAAAAAGTAGAGATAAATCGGGTGTCCTCTGGTTTTCGCCCTCGCCACAGTACAAACGTTTACAAAAAACTACCTTCAGCTGGTGTCACGGCACAACGGAGAATTTGAATTGGTGGCTATACAGGAAAACGACACCAAATGGCTTTTACCGAAAATACCATCTGGTGACTGGTTCGTGCCTGGTTCGTGACCATTTGGTGGCCAGCTGATGCTCAACGCCAAAGGTTATCTACTGTATGTAGTTGTACTTTGATGTTTCCTATTTTTTCTGTAATTCTCCTATTTCGACTAGTTATTAAAGTTGTTTAAAAAGTTGTTTTTTTTTTGACTTTCGGGGTGAATGCAAGTGCGCAGGTGGCGGTTGAGAAATTAAAATTAAAATTAAAGAAAATTAAAAATGTCAAGAATGAAATTTTGACCACTTTTGAACCGTTATGGCATACATGGATTTTCCTGTGTCCTGTGGATGAAATTTCGGATATCTGCTATTTCTAGTCATTAGAACCATTATGATAATTATCAAAATAAAAATAATTAAATGCATAATTTCTAAGTGAATTTGTGTTCTGTGTATGTCCAATACTAGTGGCACGGTTGCGTGCAACAAAATACATTTTGCCACATTTCACTGGGATTACAAGCTACAATTGGAAATTAATGTACAAATAAGAAAGGTAAAAAAATTGTCAAGTCCTGCGCGTCCCCACGCAAGCGATTGTAAGTAGAAACGCTCAAGGGGGCCTAATTCTTACGTTAGAACACTGGCGAAACTCGGTTAGTGTGCGGCGCAAAAAGGAGCTTCGCCCAGGTATCGTAGCGCACTTCGCCCAGTCTTCGCCGGACTCTGGCCAGGTCCAGGCGAGTGCACTGACTACCCTTTTTGGGACAAGATTGTGCGAAAGCGCTGCGCACCCTTTTCTACACCGATTTTCTCATTTTCGTCCAGTCGGTGCGCCAGATTTTCGCCGGGCGTATCAGGCGAGTAACTGGCGAAGACTGGGCGAAGTGCGCGGGGAATTCTGGGCCTAGGTGGACCCGCTGTTTGTCGCCGAGCAACATCAAAGCTTGGCGTTGGATAAGTTGGAACGGGAAAGTACCAAAATAACATACTATCGTTCACTAACAAGACGCTATGATGAAGTAAACCACATTCGTACCATAGTTTATTAGTTCACATACAACCGTGGTAATTCATCGAAAAGTAACATTAATTTATACTTTTTTAGTCATTTACTCCCAAAAAAACCTTTGCAATTTTCTGTAATAGTTTGTAGCTATCTTAGCTTTTCTTGGATCACTTCTTTGAACAAAACACACGAGATCAGTATCAGGTTTGTAGGGCGAAGCAGGTATTCGCAGTCTTTCTCCTCTCTCTATCCTCTGTCACTTTCTCTCTCTTTCTCTTTCTCTCCTTGACTCTATCGGGACTTTTCTCTCCCTTCTTCTCCTTGAATATGCAAACTTTCAGGAAGACGGGCTATTAACCCGTATTACAGCTCAGTTTATGGGATGGCGTTCACGAAGAAGTTAAGGAGTCTCCCAGATAGAGAGAGAGAGAGAGAGAGAGAGAGACAGAAAGAGAGAGAGTAGGAGAGAGAGTGGGAGAGGGAGGGGGAGAGCGAGAAAGAGATTGAGAGAGTATGTGGGAGAAAGACAGAGGGAGAGGAAGGGAAAGAGAGAGGATCCAACTGTTTTTGCATAAGTGGCTCGGCTAGACCTTAAACAAACTCCTGCGAGACGTAGAGAGAGAGAGAGTCAGCGAGATAGAGAGCATCGAGAGGGAGAGAGACAGCAATGGAGACAAAGACTGATTTTTTTGAAGTCTACCCTCAAATAAGCCTGTCTGGCAGGTCGATGAAACCCCTTCATCTATTTATACAAAACCATCTATTTATACAAAAATGCCTTGAAGCAACACTGTTTCGCTGTATCTCGTATCCCTCCATCTCTCTGCCCTTTCTCCCTAGTTCCTTATCCCTACGTTCCATCATCCATCTCTGTCTCTCTCTCTCTCTCTCTCTCTCTCTTTGTACATCCTCTCAACTTTTACCTCAAAAAGTGCAAGAACATAAAATAAACGACCGCCCGGACGGCTCTGAGCTTTCGGAACGCAACAAAAGATAAAAAAAGACTGGGAAGAACGGCCATATGGGTGGCAGGAAATAGATAGGAGTAGAGAGAGAGAAAGGAGGAGAGAGAGAGTGAGAGAGGGAGGGACCGGGGGAGAGAGAGAAAGGGAAGGTGGTGTGATGAGAAGAGAAAGTGACGGAGAAATAAAGAGAAAAGCAGAGAGAGAGAGAGCTGGGCTCGCCCCGGGTATAAAAAGAGGGTTCACTTTACAGAGAAAATATTACATGTGGTAGGCAAACATTTATGCCCATAATCGTCCAACAAAGGAAACCAATCTGGAGGCGTCTGATTTTTGGTAATCTATACTATACAAGTAAGTAAATCAACTATGATATCTAACAGCATATGACCAAGTCGTTATAGAGAAGCAGACAGAACGGCAGAGAAGCAGGGATAGAAAAACAAAAATAGAGAGAGAGAGAGAGAGAAGAAGGAGAGGAGATATAAACACAGATATGCAGAGAGCGAGCGAAAGCGCATAAATGTAACTTTGTAATTTGTAACTATGTAGAATGTAACTGCAGCGCGGTAACTTACAGTCTTACACGAACGCCAAACCGTATCTTTTGCAAAACTTCCGTAACAAGCAATTTCCTGATAGGGCCATTCGTTTACAAAGATCAGACTAAAAGATATAAAAAAACGAAAAACGCAACATTATACGCTCGTGTGCTATCCAAAGGGACGGTGCAGGCAGGCAAAGGGCAAAAAGTGCAAAAACATAAAACACCGGGTGAAACGACCCACAGAGCACGGATGAATGGGAGCAACTGACTGATTTTGAGAAAACACGGAAAATGTTGCGATTTGATAGGGACGCGATGTTGCGAGGGTAGAATTAGAATTAGTGCTATTAGGGCTATTAGGGGCGACTACACTACAAGATAGTGTATAGGATATCTATTAAATGTACATGGTCTACTGGCGGGAAAAGTGTTAGGTTAATATGCACGTACGTCGAATATCAGCAACAACAGTGAAATAGAAAATCTGGAATTGGGTCCAATTATCTTTTATGGTACTGTAGAAAAAGAATGAGAGAGAGACAGGGAGATAGAGAGGAAGAGAGAGAGAGAGAGAGGAATGTTGACGTGAGTTTCCTAGTGGAATAAGAAATTTAAAACACATTGTGTTCTTTACAGTCCAAAACACACTGCAACCAAACTCTGAACACCTTTAAACTGACAAAGGTAACGTCGAAATCTAGGCCTCGTATTATAAGTAATACTACTGAATCTATTAGATATGTGACACAAACTGATATTTCTGCAGAACCTACTATCGGGGTGCATCCATTACCAAGTCAAAAAGCAGGCATACTGAATACATATTGAGACGAGACTGAAAAGGGAAGGCTTAGTTAACGATGTCTAACAGTCTAACACTAAAGTTAAAGACTGGGTTCGTACTCGAGAGTGCACGCCATTCGAGGAGGGTTCGGGTTTGCCAGACATTGTGAGGGAGCGTGGTATTCTAGGAAGAACAGAGAATCAGTGTTGCAGAGATAGGGCATAGAATCTTTTCATTGAGGGGGTAATGTTGCGTACATCACTTCGAATACGACTCGACAGACGTGGAGATCCTTACAAAAAATCTGGAAAAGTGGCGGAGGGGCCAGACTCAGAAGTGACGAGAGATTATGTATTCAGAATCACAAAAGAGAGACCCAGAGATGGAAAGCAATCAGAGATACCAGCCAGGCCCCGTGAGAGTTTCATTCACATTGTTCTAAATTACGGAGACTTTAGTGAGATCAGACGGCGACAAAAACGCCAACAGAGACCGTGTTGAGAATGGAGGTTCGAGGATAGCAGAGACTACAAAAACCACTCAGATAGTATGCAATCCGAGGGGCGCACAGAGTGCGATAAAATCGGAATGTTGCGGTAGTATAGACATACTGCGTCCACGAGAGGGGTCAGGGAGTCCGACGGCGACAAAAAGCGTGTAGATAGTGTGGTTACGCAAGAGACGGCGGGTAGGAAGATAGCGGCAAAAAGTGAGCGGGCATGTTGCGGCGCGGCAGACTCGCCATCAGAAGAATATAGGAAGAAGACCACCAACGAGGGGTCGACAATAGGAAAGCGGAGCTTTTAGGGAGACCGAGGAGGTCTGGCTGGACATTCACCAAGGAAGTTTCTCACTAAGGTCTTGAACCTGTGTACGCCTAAGCCTAAGCCTCTACCTAAGTACTAGATACGCGTATGCCTAAATCTGTGTCTATGCTTATGTGTAGCTTTTGTCCTAACATTAAGTCTGAACGAACGTACTGTGGAAAATACATAAATGTAAAATATAGATATTGCCTTGGGATGGGCAACTAAAAGTTTATATACATACGGCTTGATCACTTTTTTATGCTTAATACTGTTATCAGTTCTCAACCAACTACAGTTGAATGAGCAAAAAAAAAAAAACTTTTTATTTCAAAAGGTAACTTGAAAACATGTACCCAACTTGGGAAGTTACAACGTGGGCACAACTGCCACACTCAAACCTATTTTTAAACTACACTCTGCTCAATTATGTTAATAGTCATTTTTGTCTATTTGTTGGGATCGAATTTTTACAGAATTATAAAAATAAGTAGCTTATAGCTTATAGCTTATCTTATATATCATTATCTTCTAAATACGTGCAAAAATGCAGTTTCTCTGAACCCTCTCCCCCTTTCTATATGTACATCTATTTTCATAAAAGTGCAACTTTTTTGCGGGCGCTTTTTCTGCTCTTTTTTCTTCGCACTTCGCAAATCGCCCCGAGGGTGGTCTTGTCTGGCTAAAAAAAGGCCCGATCAAAGCATAAAATATACGTTCTAATTATAATAATAAATATTAAAATAGTTGAAAGTGTTCCAAAGCACATGTTTAATTAATAAATTAATCATTGATTTAGTAAATGTTACGGGGTTCATTAGTGCGACTTGGGTTATTTATGTTATTAGGTAAAGATATAACATAACAGGTCGAAAGTTGTGATGTGAGTTAAGAAATACCGCTTATAAAGAGCAACATTTGCTTTCTCAAAGAAGTTAGAGGCATGTTATGTTTTAGCGTGCGAGCGAGTAACTGATACTACTATTTGGAAGAAAATTTACCTAAATTAGAACTCCGAGAGATTGGTAAACAAAGCAACTCAATGATCATATCCGAATCAAAACACAAATCGTAAACTGCTAACAATCCAAGTATTGCGCAGCTAAACACCAAGACAGACCCATGAGAGACCACCCAAAAAGTTGGGTAAACCTCAGCGCAACTAAGACGCTGTCAGTCTATTGTAGATTTTTTATCCCAGTCATATTTGGTGTAGTGTACGATAGTACGGTAAGTACACAACACGAACCACAGTATGATTGCACAATAAACGGTTTTTTTTTCAGAATTTATTCGGATTTTTCTGTTTTACATTGTTCCACTTAAACATCTATTTAAATATTTAAATGTAACATTTTATTTCATTTATTTTTTTTTTTTTTTTTTTTTTTTTTTTTTTTTTTTTTTTTTAAGGATTTACCGATTGCATTCAAAGTACATAATCATTCATTTATTCGTTTCCCTTGCTTATCCCCTGTGTATTTTGCTTTGACGCTTTTACAAACGTGTCTTATTTCTTCCCTGTATTTTTTCTTTGACGTTTAAACGAAATACCACCGTTTTTGAAACGCATGCATACCACTGCTGTTCCTTTGCAGCATATGCAAATGAGCAAAAATGAGAATAAAAACTTGACCCCAATTAGACCCCACTTCGCATAAATGCATAGGAAAGCAAGTGATGCGTTTCAAAAACCGGCCGGTGTTTCGCTTTAATTACAAACGTGACGCTTTAATTACAAACGTGACGCTTTAATTACAAACGTTACTTATTCCTTCCCTGTGTATTTTCGCTTTGACGCTTTTAATTACAAAAGACTTATTTCAGTGCTAACCTTTTACGGGAGGTGATATATTGGAGCTGCAATAGGTGCGAGTATGGAAACGTTGGAAATCGTTTGTAGTCAGGTTGGTTTGTTGTTTGGTTTACTTTTTTTAAACACAGATGCACGCTCCATGAAATTGGAATGGTTTATATATTGCCGAGTGTTGTTGCGAGCTTCTTTATTCCAACAAGAAAACAAGTGTCTTTAGCGCATTTATTTCCGACGTTTCGATTTATTAAATTACAAACATATATCACTTTATTCAATATACTCTTTTACACTATTACGTATGAACATGTAGAGTCCAGGGTCCTGTTTTCTCAAGTAGCATTTCCAATGGGGAGCGCCTTGTTTCCGGCGTAGCGCATTTGTCAGCAATGGGCCTCGCCGCGCTTTCACTATTGCGCTCGTGTGAATTTTTTTGCTTTTCCAGCTTAGGTAGTTTCTTAGCTACTGTATGTGACTGGATATGTCGTAAAACCGTATGGTAGCCACTGCTGTCTAACACAGCTTCACTATTCCCTATATTTCAGCCTCTAATTGTACACGTCCGTGAAGTGCGCTGAGGGGCGTCTGGGACGTCTATCCGGCGATGTGGGATCCGGCATCCGGCTAAAGGAGGGCAGCACGAACCAAGATCTTGCAATGAGCCGTTTAGTCCTTTCCTGCCACTTGGACGTCATTGTATATCAGAGGTTGGTAAGGTTGGTTGTTGCATTTACATTCGTTTGCTCCATTCGGCATCTGGTTGGAAGAATAGCACAATAGCACTTGTATTTCTTCTTCTTCCTTAATGTGGTGAGATGTGAGATTGATCTTGCCGCCTCACAGTTATGCATTCTATCATATTTTTTCCGGGTAGGGTGTAATTGGCGACGTAGTATTCAGTGGATGAGGAGTTGCTAAGTTGCTATTCATTTGGTGCTGTGTGTATCATAATTTATAGGTTGAAAATACTACTGTAGTACAAATCATTTGGTGGAGGGTGGGATAATTTGAGATGTAGTATTTGATTTTTTATGCTATCATCTAGCCCGTTATGGAAGCAGGCTTCGTTTTCACTATTTAGTTTCGGTTCACAACCACAACTTCCCCACTTCGTTAAAGCGAAAACCGGCCGGTTTTTTGAACGCGTGGTACACCTGCTTTTTTATGCAGCCTATGCAATGAACAAAATTAGAAATAATCTAGGCCCCATTAGACCCTACTTCGCATAAATACATACAATCAAATACTTGATGCGTTTTCAAAAACCGGCCGTATTTTTTAAAAGAGATATAAGGCGCGCTCGAGAGGGGAAAAGTTTGTGTAATTCCGGAAAAAAACCGTTCGAGATGGGCACCGGAAGTGTAAATTTAAATTTTGCTTGCTGGAAAACTGGAGATACCGTAGTGGAAATGCTTTGTTTTCTTCTATTTAGCCCTGACCGTCGGGTCCACTGCGAACGGCCGATTTTGGATCCGGCAGTGTAAAAATAATCCCACAACGATTCCACTACGGTGTTTTTGCTTTTCCATGCACGTTTCCTCTTGCATCTCTAACGTTTTTTTCGGGATCCACAAACTTTTTCCCATCTCGAACGCGCTTAATGTTGACTTCTCAAGGGTGGTGGTGGTGTATATTAGTTTTCTCCACTGACGGGTGTCTTTTCCTTCCTCCTCACATGTTTAGTGGGTTGCTAATTGTTCATGTGTAATTGCGATTGCGAATTGCGGTTAGGATTACTTAGGATCTAATCATTCTTGTGAATTTCAAATAATAATTTCAGTGGACATTTTCCGGATGCATCGGAATCGGTGGATCGGGGTGAAGTTTATTTTCACCGTCAAAATGGATGGCAACGAGCGAAGCTTAATACATTAATGGGATAGACCGTCTTCTGATTCTGGCCTATAAAGCTTGTGCAGTTTATCAGTCTATCAATTTCTGTTAATATAATTATAACGGTTTATTAGTATAGCAACGTTCTCACATTGTTTATCCAAGGTTTTTTTAACAAAAACGTTATTTAAGAGATTCGTTTAGCATGTTTGAGAAGTCCTCTTTCATAGACAGTTCATTTAATTAAGCTTTCCCTAGGTTGCCACGTTTTTCCATTTTCATCTGATTCGTAATTTTTTTATTTCCATTGATGTGCTCTTTTATAAAAGCTTGTATCTGTTATGCTCACAAATAGTCCAGTGCACGTAAACATCCTCGTACAGTAGTGAACAGATTAGGCGAGGGATTTTGCACACTCATGCTCTTTTTATATTTTCTACTTACTACATACACGTACGCTTATGGTGCAACCTAAATTGCGTTGTTTGATAGCCCTTGTGAATAACTTTCTGTAGTTATTTTGGCTGTAAGCACAGTCAAACATTGTGGTATATAGTCTATAGTTGGTACTCTACAGTCACAGTCGTTGTCTAGAAACTGGGGTCTTCTTTATTTGTAGCCATTTCTGCTCGTTCCTTTCGAAGTTCAGAAAATGGAAGTCCGAAGCCTTGATTTTGTAGCAGTTTGTGTTGACGTCCTGAATCCTTGCCGGTATAGTTTCTGCGAAGTTCTCCGCTGGAAAGTATGAGTGAGCAAAACGCTCAACTCACTCTCTGAAACAAAAAGTAAAGAACCGAGCACGGGGCACAAAATAGGTACTTGAAGTTCCACTATATCTATAGAATACCCTGCGCGCTATTTTGGATTTTACGCGACAGAAAACTAATGTGTTCACAAATTCAGCATTTATTCTACCTTTGAACTTTTCGTTGATGTACAATTAGTGGAGGCACAAAAACCATTTCACCCTCTGTGAAAGACATAGAAGTCACTCCCTTATTGCGTAATACAGATACAGATCTTACTGTAACGCACTGTAGCACAGCAGGGGAGCACACCAACGATTGTGAAGTGTTGCTCATTGGATTCTATTGATTTTTTTACACTAGGAATGTTTTGCTCATAGTTTAGGAGGAAACATAGTGAATTAAAATAATCTAGGAGCTTCAATTTTGGTACTTCACTTATGTCCCTACGAAAAACACCCTCTCAAGTTCTGGTAAATTACTGTGTGAGCTTGTAAGCTTGAGGTACTTTTCTGAGTAAAAAATCACGTAGAATCCAATGGGCAACATTTCAAAATCGGTGGAGCACTTCCTGTGAAGTTATCCCAAGGAATATACTGTACTCTGGCTCCATAAATGGTAAAGGGTTACGGTAGCTGCACAGGGAGTTTACGTACCGTCCGGAAATGTGGCCCATTGTATTCTACGTGATTTTTTACTCCTGAAAAGTGCCATTTGTAGTTTATGGTGTAAATATAGCTGTTCCAAAGTATCGAGAATCTTCATGTTCAGTACTTCGCTAGTCACACCTAGAAATTCAGCCTCCCAGGCCCTTGCAATTTGCCATGTTAGCAGATAAACTCTGGTGGTAACTTTTCTAATGTAAAAACTCGCGTAGAATCCATTGGACAACAATTCAGACCACTTCCGTCACTTCTTGTGAAGTTGAACTTGGTTTATTGCATTTGGGTACTATAAATAACTCCGTTGGATATTGTAACTCCACAGGAAATGAATATGCAGTCCTGAAATGTTGTCCAATGGATTCTACGTGATTTTTTACATTAGAAAAATTAGTGCCAGAGTTTATCTGCTAACGTGGTAAATTGCAAGGGCCTGGGAGGCTGAATTTCTAGGTGTGACTAGCGAAGTACTGAGAATGAAGATTCTCGAGTCTTTGAAAAAGCTATATTACACCATAAACTACACGTGTAACTTTTCTAGGGTAAAAAAATCACGTAGAATCCAATGAGCAATATTTCAAATTCGATGGACCGCTTCCTGTGAAGTTATCCCAAGGAATTACTGTACGCAGGCTCTATAAATGGTAAAGGGTTACGGTAGCTCCGCAGGGAGTTTATGTACCGTCCAGAAATGTGGCCCATTGGATTCTAAGTGATTTTTTACTCCAGAAAAGTTACCTCTGCCGCTTAGAAGCTCACACATTAATTTACAAAAACATGGGAGGCTGTATTTCTAGAGGTGATTAGAAAAGTACCGAAAATGAAGTTCTTAGATTCGTACAAACAAACATGATGCATCCTAAGCTACACGTGTAACTTTTCCAGGGTAAAAAATCACGTAGAATCCAATAGGCAACATTCCAAAATAGCTGGAGCACTTCCTGTGAAGTTATCCCAAGGAATTACTGTACGCAGGCTCTATAAATGGTAAAGGGTTACGGTAGCTCCGCAGGGAGTTTATGTACCGTCCAGAAATGTGGCCCATTGGATTCTAAGTGATTTTTTACGTATACTTAGATTCGTACAAACAAACATGATGCATCCTAAGCTACACGTGTAACTTTTCCAGGGTAAAAAATCACGTAGAATCCAATAGGCAACATTCCAAAATCGCTGGAGCACTTCCTGCTGTGTTACCGTATAAAATTGCAGTACCAAGTACGACAACGTCGCGGCGAGTATATGTCGGTGTCTAAAATTCTAAAATATTGTTACGCGATTCCGCGTTCTTGTTATAGCTAGCTAGAAGAGTGGAAGAACCTAGCAGCTTCTCTTGGGTACTGCGCTACTCGCTCTATGAAATGTAATGCAAAATTCTGGTAAATAAGCACGTGAGCTCTGGCGGATACTTTTTCTGGTGTGAAAAATGCAATGGGGCGCACATTCGTCCTCACCGCGAACTGGAAACCACAATTTTCGCTCCTCAACGTTCTTATTTATGGATCCTTATCTGTGACTTACGCTCACATATATAGAACTTGATCCATACTCTTGTGTTACTGTATACATCTTTGGACCAGATAACACATCGTAGAATACAACATTTCTGATCCCTTCTTGCAGCTCTTTTAGCGTGTCGAATTAGCTATCCAATTAAATACTATCAGATATAAGTCACGCGCTTTTTGTAAGCATTCACTTAATCAAGTGCACTATTTTATCAAAGTCCGTATTAGACAGGCGACATAGTAAATACGGTGCATATTTAAAAGAAGTTGCTAAACTGCAATAATTCAAGGACACAAACACGTTAACCTTTCTTTATTAACAAACATGCAAAGCCAATCTAAAGTAGATGGAAAATAACAAACAAAAATCAAATCAAAATCCTATGATAAAGAAACCGAAAGTAACAATAATAGAAGTCACAAGTAAACGTCAGGAATGACAGAAAAACAGTTAGCATCAAGAAAGGAATACTCTATCCATCAATCGGCACCTATTAAATATGCACATATTATGGGCTTAAAGTCTAAAGATTGGCAACGGCCATAATCTAACAGATACGAATCATCAAAAGAGACTTGTTGTATAAACAAATATTAAAATAAACTAGCCCACAATACAGTTGAGACTTTGAGACCATATTTGATGTTCACAGTTTACAACCTTCACTAACTGCAGCATCACTGAGAGCGTAAGCGGCTTCTCTTCGGCGGAGTCATTGTACACACACTGAAAGTACACGTTGTTACGTCTTATGAAAATACGTGAAAGCACTATAATAACATTCTAAATATTTCACAGTCTCATCTCCGATTACACATTGACCCTAATATGCCACACAGTCGATACAGAGAGTCTACACAGAAAAGGAACGAAAAAAAAAAACAGTAGACGAATGTACCTTACCTCACACTCTTGGAAGTGTAGACTCGATGAGCAGAACTTGGCCAGAGCAATAAGCATGCAACGAGACGAGGCGTTGCATCGGCTTCATCCGAATACTTAAATTACAAACATTAAAGCAGAGAAATAGTAAGGTGAAATAAAATACAGTATCACAGCGCTCCACAGCCCAATAACAGTTTTTTGTTCACGTACGAGAATAACAGAGATGTTACAGCACACATAGACGAAAAAAATACGAGACAAGCAGTTCCGAAACATGCTAATTGAACTAAGATAATGAAAAACTGAAAAAAAGAAATAACCTACTAACAGAGATGTTACAGCACACATAGACGAAAAAAATACGAGACAAGCAGTTCCGAAACATGCTAATTGAACTAAGATAATGAAAAACTGAAAAAAAGAAATAACCTACGAAGTCCCTCCTCCCTCGCTCAATAAGGTTCATCCAGTACCGTCATCAAAACGGTTTCCCTTCGTTTCAGCATGTTGAAACACCAACCTCTGAAAAATTGAAGCGTGAGCTGTAGAAAACACAATAAATGGCTGCAAACAAATAACGAACACACTCCGCCGGAGACACAAACACACATAAGAATAAATGTACTTAGCGCAGACGCATGACAATATCAAGCTTGGTCTTGAGGAAGCTTGGGCTTGGGCTCTATTAATTAATTAGGTTAAGCATCACAATAATTACTTTAAATGAGTCGCTGGCTCATGTTTTTTCTTACATTATACAATTACGCTATCACTACATGAAGTCCGTTGTTCTGTACTAATAATAATACATCGCAAGCACGTTGAATTTAAATATAACGGAATACAATAATACTCTTATTCCATGTTAACTAATAAATAAATAAGATACTTGGGTACCAGACGAATAGTTAAGAGAGTATCGAAAGGCACAGCTAAACAAACAATGTAAAATAGCTAAAAAGAATCATTCGCAAATGAAAACAACACAAAACAAAACTAAGCAGCTGAATGAAGGGCGACGAAATTAAAAGAAAAAAATATTCAAACAAAACTATAAACTACAAATTCAAAATTTCCCGCTCCTCCCTGATATGCACGGCTGATTGAAGAAATCTATTGTAGATTTCTTCAAATCGCCCAGGCAGGATACTGTAGGCGTACTA